>CABHPH010128271.1:0-25815 GCA_902168325.1 Peromyscus nudipes
GGAAGGCTCGCAGCAGGGGAGAGACCTCTTTGGGGGGACATTGTAAATACCCCTTGAAGGGCCTCGAGCTCATCAGAACTGATTCTCAAGGAAGAGCAAGGGAGTTTCTCCCATGGTCATGACTGCCACCACGGCACATCCAGAGTCAAGGTGTTCCTGGGTTGGGGTGTAGACAGCCACATAGGCAGGTGAGGCTGTGTAACTCTCAGAAGGGAATGGCTCCTTTGCAGTCAAGATTCGATTGGAATGGCATGTCTATGGAAACTTCCGAAGCTGCACACAGCCTTCCCAACCACAGCCATGCACTTGAGCTGTTGTCATTCCCTGCTAAAACAGGCCTAAGGTACTTTGTACTCATAATGTTGGTGAGTGCTCAGTACACCGTCACAGACAGCAAAAGATCCATCCTTCTGGATGCCAAGGATAGCACAATAACCTGTAATAATTCACCCAGTGCAGGGGAGGGGATTCATCCCCGCTAAATTGGGAGCCTGTTTTGCATCTTTTCTGTTTTTGTTTCATTTCTAACACTTCTTCGTCTAAGTTTTTCCTTATGCTTCTGAGCTGTTTGGGCTCATAGGTCCAATGTGCACTTGACCAGGCTTGTCCTGGCTCTCAAATTTAGCTTGCTAACCCCACAAGCGTGGACTTCCTGGCTCTGTGTCTGGGTCTCCCTGCTTTCAGTTAGGCCGGAAAGAGGGGCTGGGCAAACCTCCAGGGTTTCAGATTGGCCTTCTGTTCAGATAAACTTTTGAGGATGTTTCTACTTGGGAACAGTGACAGCTCCAGTTCTTCGTTGGGTTTTAACTTTCGTCTTTGTGACATACCAACAGATTTAGAGCAGGCGTTATAATTGGAGTCAAAAATGCCCACATGTGACTTGAATTAAACAGACTTCCTTTGATCAGAGCCACAAGGCCAATTAATCTCAGGGTGTTAAGTGGAAATTCTCTGAGAGGCACCAAGCAATCTACTCTCTGTGAGATAAGTCAGGGAAAGAAGGTCTCTGGCCTATGTGCTTATTTTAATTAAGTTCAGTTTCATTTTGGCACACAGAGCAGTTTCTGTAGTAATCTAGTCTGGGAGAATGTTAAAATTCAGACAGATTATTTATTTATTTACCCATTTATTTGTTTGTTTGTTTATTATTTATGCTGGGGACAGAATGTAGAACCTGAAGCATGTGAAGCTAGTGTTCTATCATTAACCTATAAATCCCAGTGGCTTTAGGTTCACTCGGCCCCAAATTCAAAATCTCTGCTCCTTCCCTTGTTAGGCAAGGCTGTTATATAATTTCTCCAATCCTCAGATTCTCGACTGACACTGATAACAATACCTTCCTCCTAGAACTATCGCGAGAGGTCAGATGACCAGAACATAATGCATGCATAGTAAGTAGTATTATTTCTAAGTCCCTAAGAGCGGGAGGTTGCTGCTCGATACATTTACTTTTACAAGATTAGAAAGGAAACAATGTTAAGAAAAACGATGAAAGTTAGGGTTGATCAGACGTTTCATGGGACCCGGAGAGACGACTCAGTTGGTAAAGCGATTTGATCCCCAGCACCCACGTAAAGAACTTGTGACCCTGCACCTGTAATCCAGCACTGGGAAGCTTGTGTCTCAAACTTCTTGGAGCTTTGCTGGCTAGCCAGTGTAGCCAACCGACAAGCTCTGCTGAGTGAGAGGCTTTGTCTCAAATGCGCAATGTGAAGAGTAATTGAGGAAGACAACCAACGCAGACCTCTGACCCTCACACGCAAGTTCACACACATGAGCATGTATCTGCATGCTTGCAGGCGGGAGCAGGGTGGTGTACACACGAGAACACACACACACACACACACGGGGGGGGGGGGTGAGACTCCTCCATAAGCATTCACATGTAATGAATGACTCACTGAATTCTCACAATGCTCTTTATCTCTGTCCTACAGACGAAGACCCTCCGGCACAGAAGCGATTAAGTAACTCCTCGGAAATAGGGGTTCAGTGTACGCCTGAGCTCCTTTCGTCCTTTTCAGGGACCGGTTTGTTTGAGAAAAAAAAAAGTCATTCGGCCGTTCTCATTATTCTCATTCGGCCGTTCTTTTTCTCGATCTTTCATGCTGGTTACCCAGGCTTAAGAATTTCCCCTTGTTCCTTAGAAATGACATGTGAGGGGGAAGATCTTTTCAGGGTTGCTGAAGCCAACTCCCCCTGTCTTCCAGATCAATTGAGAAGGATGTATCTAGTCCCGGAGAAAGGAAATTCTTATTTATCTTTGTGATCAGTTCAGGTTCATACATGTGTGTATTATTATATCAGTAAAACAAGGCAAACAGAAAGATCAGACAAACCTTCAAAAGGTGGATAGATATGAACTAATCAATAAAATCCTCTGAGCCGGTGCCGTTGGCCCCTGTGGGAATCAGAGTGTAGAACAGACACGGTGGCCTCTTTGCTCAGGTTCAGTTTCACTTAAACATACAAACTGAACTCTCTACCAGGACGTGGTCAGCAAACGGTCTTTGAGCATCTATTATGTTGTGCGACACCGAAGGATTCACAACTAGAGAAAGACTGTGTGTCTTAGGTCAGGTTCGAACTTGAGGGACTCTAGGAAGAGGCATTTCCAGCAGGAATCTGAAATGCAGTGTTGGAGATCGCTCACCTCCAAGGACCACCCCAAGCCACTGCTTTGAAAGACCTGCCCCTGGGCTGTCTTTCACCCACAGCCTCACATCCTCTTCTTGCCCTACTGGTGGCCACTGGCTTTGCAGTAATTATCTGGTCCTCAAAATTTAACTAATGGGACTGTGATTATTGTGACCAGTTCCTTAAAGTTTTAAAACATTGATTCTTTTTTTCCTCTTTTAAAAGAGGTCTTATTATGTAGGACAAGCTGGCCTTGACCTCTTCACCCTCTTGGCTCCCATTCCTAAGTTCTGGGGTTTCAATTAGTCACTACCATATATGGCTTTGTCTTTTGAAATTAATCTGGAAGAATGATACAGAAAGTGGATCATAAAGTCTGACAGTACCAAATATAAATTCAGCACCAGCAACGCTCTCTCTCTCTTTCTCTCTCTCTCTCTCTCTCTGCCATCCTGTTTCTATCCTCCAAGTGCTGGATTACAGATATGAGCCATCACAAGGGGCCAGCACTCATGCCTAAAATCGTCTAATAACATTACATTTTTGCCACGTGCAAATGCTTCATTTTACTCTGCTCCGGTTCTCTGAGCACAGTCACACTCTGCTCCCCTTTGTCCTCATCACTAACAACCCACACACTTGTGCCTCGCTATCAAAAGCCTGCATCTTGTGTTAGGCTCTGATCGTACAAGTCCTACTGTGTCATGAGCCAACATTTCTAACGATTTCTCCACTATTTCATTACTTTTTTTCTTACCAGTTTAGGCCAAGAAAGGAGAGGCATGGCAAGGTCGTCTGTGCCTCCAGTCTTCCTGTGGGTCACAGCTAAGAAGCTCTTGCTTAATGACCCACCTCTATAGTCTTGAGCTTCTGTAATCAAATGAGCCTGTGGCTGCTACCGGGGAGCCATGGCGCAATTACTGCCGAGTCGTTCGAGCTGCTACCTGGGCACCGGGGCCTTTGTTTATGGCTCAGATGAGCACATTTTAATGATCCAGAGAAAATGAGCACAAGCTGCTACTGCCAGTTAATATGAATGCTGAATAAATAAATGCAAATGGAGTTGTGGGTGACAATGGCTTCCTTTTGATTTTGGCCTCCTTCATCTGTTTCTGCATTAGTCGGCACTCCTGCGAAAGGCTGAAAGAACTGTTCATGCTGGAGTCAGAGGCAGCCTTTCACCTCCGAGCATTTTGACACAGCAAGGTGCAAGGGAGCCACAGTTAGGGCTCCAGGAATCGTCCCCCACCAACTGAAAGTACATCCTGTACTAGCCAGGAAACGCCCGAAGAGATCCACATTCTCAAAACATGCCATTTGCTTCTATGACAACGCCAGAAACATACAAACATTATACATTTTAGCAAAATCCCACACATCAGAGAGCAAATTTCTGATTATCTGAGATGCTTGATGGTTTTCAGTTTTTATTTGACACCTTTCTTTCGAGTCTAACATTTCAAAGAAAAAGGAAATTGGTTGCCTTGGGCCAAGTGTTTATGTCTCCAACCTCCTAAGGGAATGATGCTGCAAAATTCTGCAAAAATTTGCTGCTGGAGTTTTCTCAAAAAAACTTTTAATAGCTTCTTTTTTCCTAATATAAAAATGCCAAACGCCATGAGGCCTATGCAAGCTAATAGCCTATGAGCTTCCTCAACCTCCACATTGTCTACTATTCTTTCTATTTTCCTAAAGCTTATGCTTGAGTTAAAGAGCACATGACTATTCCACAGGATCCTCTCCTTTCAAATCTATCTGCTTGCCAGCACCCTGCAAGATCCTGTCTCTGCCTTGCAAAATCCTGCACCCTGTGTAAGGCCATGGTCTCAGTCAATGGTACGGAAGGAGAGCAGGCAAAGAGATAAGGTGGAGGAGGAGGCTAAAAGTGTGGGAAGAGATGGGCTGGGATGCGCCTCGAGGACAGGTAAGATTGTGGTTTTCAGTGGAAGGAAGGGCATAGTCTGCTGAGTGTAGAGCTAAACAAAGCCACGTGGCTGACAGGTCTAAGGGTGCAGAGGGCATGCTGAGGACTGGAAGGGGAAAGGACAGCTGATTGGGAAGAGGATTGGTGTCGGGTAGATGGAGCAAGAACAAGGCTGGAGCATGCATCTGAGTGTTTGGATGAAGCCCAACGGTGAGGAACTTAGGAAACCACCGCAGGGAATTTCAGCAAAACAAAAACATTAATAGGGAACCGTCACAGGTTCTTGGATAAGGCCAGGCCAGGCTGGTCTCTACATGGAGAAATAGATGACAGGTAACAAGAGGGAGGCCAGCAAGGGGGTCTGCACTGCACTGTAGGAGGCAGGTGAGGTCCTGGCAGCAAGACAGAGGAAGGAGAAGAGATCCAAAAAGGAGGTGGGATACTGTAGCAGAAGAAAGATCTCAACCATAGGGAGAGCTTGGAGCCAAAAAGGTGCCAGCTGTCCAGCTTGGAGACTTCATTAGCAGGGAAGGCTGACTTTTTTTCTTGAGGAAATAGAAAGAAAATGTTTGGTCTCTGAACATAGTATTTTTGGACATCGACTAGATAATTATATATTGAGTTCACAAATTGACAAAAACCATTAAATATCTGTATACTGTTGGTGCTGTGATTCAGAAAAGGGGTAAACACAATTTCTGCCTTCAACTGCTGCAAATACAGTGGCAGATCTGGGCACAGGGAAGAACGGGTCCTTGAGAAGGCTTTCCAGAGGAGTTGGCTGCAGTAATGGCTGGGAGACAGTGTACAGAGGAAAGAGCTAGAAGTGAAGCCCTGGGGAGGCAGAAGCTTGAACCAAGATGGACAAGGCCAAGGAACAGGGCTTCAAAGTGGGTTCTAATGACTGGGGCGTTAGATGATTTGCAATAAGTGCACCAGCTTAGTGCTTTGATTAACTGCATTCTGACCCCATCTATCTGTCACCTATAAGACAACTACAAAGGAATTTTAAACCACAACCCAGGATTAAGCAGAATCAAAAGGGTCAGCTCCAAAGTTTGTCATCAACAGTGAAGAGATTTTCACCATTTATCTCTTCTGCAATTGGTTTTGAACTCTTTGGTGAGGCAGATACAGATAAGGCGAAACTATCCTGCAGGTAGAATACAAACGTGATCCCTGGGTTAGTCTGCAAGAAGAGAGGGCAGGGAAAGTGTTGGTGGATGTGAAATTCTGTCAAACTACACCGTGGCCAGCAGCCCTTATGGATATGAGCTATTGAGACTCTCGGATCAAAATCAGTTACTCTAATACTGTCTAAAGTTCTAGACAACCAAGGACTGGAGATGCAGCTCGGGGTACATTGTTTATCTAATATGTAAGAGTCCCTAGGTTCAATGCCCACCACTACAAAAGTAAATAAGTACTTGAAGGGTTAAAATTCCAGGCAAGGTGAAGGATGGTCTTACTGGTTATTGAAAGCATATGGAGTTCCTACCAAGTGACTAGCACCATGATAAAATCCCAGTGACTGGGAGAAAATGTAGCAGATTCAGTGGTTAGCAAACTGATAGAAGGCTCTTGTATAACATTAGAGGGACCAGCCTTAATATTATACATCCCAGGGGCTCAGGAGAAAGAACTACTAACGGCGAGGACTATTCTCGGAAAATAGAATCTCAGCACACCGAGCTCTATAGTCCACTTGCTTTAATTCCTCTGGCATAACATCCTATATACACAGCTTCAGTTCTGCTCTCGTGCCTAGCTCCTTTCTTGCCTGATTTCTCTCTATACTTATCTATTGCTCCCTCTAAGTTCTATCTTAATTTTCTTGTCTTAATTCTGCCTCATCTAGGTCCTTTTCATCTTGTTCTTACCCAGCTAGTACTTCCCCATCTGGCTCTTCCTCATCTTCCATCTTGTTCCTCTAATACTCTCTTCTAGCCCTTCAATCTAGTTCTTCCCTGTCTCAGTTTGTTCCTCTCAAGTTCTTACCAGTCTAGTTCTTCCATACTCTTTTCTCTTCTCCATCCCTTGTGCCCTGGAAGTCCTGGTATATAAAGCCAGGCTTCCAGGATCAAATGGAGGGGTGATAAGAATCACACTGAGAGGCAATAACCGTTAATTATCATTTGCAACCCCAAAGGGAACTGACCAATGGGGAAATGAATTAACTACAGGCTAAATATCTAAGAAGAGGGAATCTTATATGCTTACCTACAGCCTTAAATGTGATTAGTAGAAAATGCTAAGAATCTATACGTTGCTAGGTCAATGGGAGAAAATAAAACTGTCTTCTTTTTTCCTGTGGCTCCTATCTGTCCAAGCTATCTGCCATTTTTCTGCAGGGTGGGGGAAAGTGTGCTCAGTTGCTAGGCAACCTGTGTACAGCTAGATGCCTCTGGTGATAGTTAATGGGAGATCAGGAACTAGAGGTAAGGTTTGGGAAAGGAGGAAGTAAAGCTTAATTGGCACATCCGCCAGGCTTTCTCAAACAGGTAGCCTGGATGCTTAAGTCTGTTCTTAGAGAGTACAGAGGTATCTCTGATAAGGTACTTTCCTCCATCTGGGGATGGACCTGGCCGGATGCTGCCAATGATGATAATTACAGGGAGGCTTGGACTGGGGTTCTGGCTGAGCATAGCTGTCAGCACAGAAAGTTATCTAAGTATTCCTAGAAGTGGTTAGGTAAGGAGTTAGAGGTCTAAAAAGTTAGTAAGGACGTAAGAAAGGAGGGTCCGAGCTAAATTGTGTAAAGCTATTACTTAACATCCACCTGACCTAGGTGGTGTCTCCTTGTGGAATTTACCTTAAATCAGGAGACTTGCATGTGGACTGTTACTACTGCTAGTCCTTGAAAGTGGCCAAGGGAGATATCTGATTCCAGAGAAAGCCTTTCCTGAGGCTGTTCTCCAAATACCTGGAATGTGTATGTCCAGAGAGTGATCAGTCCACACTGTTAGCCCTTCTTAGGGGAAAGTCAATTGGGAAAACTATGAAGGCACACATGATTTTCATAACAGAAGACAACTGATATATAACAAACCAAGTAACACTAAAAGCTCCTTGGAATTTGGCTTCCTCTGGAGGAAATCTTTGATCCCTGCAGGTAGTGACTTTGCCATAACCAGCTGAGTTCTTATGATATATTCCTGCGGCCCGCAGCAGAAGGCTAGGGATGTAGCTCAGCTAGAGTGCTTGCCTAGCATGAACAAAGTCCTGGGGTTGATCCCCAGCACCACGTAAGCCAAGGATGACTGGTGCTTGGGAGACAAAATCAAGAGAATCAGAAGTTCACGGTTCTCTTCTACCGAGTCGTGAGTTCAAAGCTAGCCCAAGAAGACACAGGAGACCTTGTGTCAGAACACAAACAAAACTGACAACAAGAATGAGGAAAACATAACCAAACCAAACCTCTTCGGCAACTGCCACGCTCCCCCAACGCTTCGCTGAGGACAGATGTTCCTCTGGTCCACCATGAATTCAAAGATCAGACTGTATGAAGCCATGCTTCTCCTGGTGTGAATAAACAGCAGTTCCATAGAAAAAGTTTGTTTTTTTGTTTTTTTGTTTTTTTGTTTTTTTTTTTGGTTTTTCGAGACAGGGTTTCTCTGTGTAGCTTTGCGCCTTTCCTGGAGCTCACTTGGTAGCCCAGGCTGGCCTCGAACTCACAGAGATCCGCCTGGCTCTGCCTCCCGAGTGCTGGGATTAAAGGCGTGCGCCACCAACGCCCGGCAGAAAGAGTTTTGAATTTAAGGAGCGTGGTACAGGTTAAGGAGATGGTATTCTAAGCTGGGGTTTTCCTTTTCCTTTGTTTTTGAGTCTTCTGATGCTTTGTGCATTTTAAGTTAATTAGCCACCGGCAGCATACGGTGGTTTGTGGTACAATCTGTTGTGTAAAGAAAGTCTTTCCTGAATCCCAGAGATCCTGATTTCCTTCCTTGCAGATGGTGCCTGGGCACCATCATTTCTGAGCCAGCTCCCTAGATGGGTGCAATGACAACCAGGGTTGACAATGACTAGTTAGACCAAGATCACTACCAGAAAGTGGACCTTCAGACTGGCCTTAGTCCTCTAGATGAAATCCGGATGTTTATCAGCAGCCTGACTGTGTGCAGCCTGACTCTGCGCCTTTGAACCAGGCTGATCCGTTCACATGTCAGGCAGTGAGGAATGGGAGCCGTGGGTTCTAGGGTCCTGCTTTTCAACCATATCTCATATTGGTCTGCTTTACTTCACTCCCAGCCCTTTGCTTCTCCAAAGAAGTGGAACTTGGAGTGACCAAGGGCAAAAGTCAGGCTAATGCCATCAGAGGCAGGCTGCTTTAGTAGGCTTCTTGGAGATGAGTCTCGCTTCTTGGAGATGAGTCCCACTTCAGCTGCCAAGGAACCTCTGGCTAAGGATGCTACCTGACTGCCCAGGCTGGACTTGGCCATTTTAAATGGATTCCACATCCTGGGGTGCCTTATCATCGGGGCTTTACAGACAGACTACTGGCAGAGTAGATAATTGGTCAGTCTATCTCTTCTGACCCAAGGAAACAAACTGGTCATGACAGCATGCTGAGGACATTGTGGAACTCCTCCAGGGGATAGAAGCAGGTACTGAATTCTCAAGACTGGGGATCAAACATAATTCCCGGGCTAAGACTGTAGCTCAGTGATGAAACACTCATCTAGCACAAGCAAGCCCTGGGTTGACCCCCAGTACTGTATGTACAGAAATACAATAATGATTTTAGATGAAAACTTTCAGGGTTAGCTACATTCCTTCCTCTGACTTCTGCACCTTCTTTCTAATTGGACAAAGCCTTTTCCCCAGCCCTGCCTTTACATCTCCAAAGTATCTGAGTGTAGTCTCAGTCTTTCTTCTTTTATTCTGCATTCCATGAGGAAGACAGGTTTGCAGATGTAACCTTAAAGAGTCTTATTAATAAAATCAAACCTGAGTCGGGTATTGGGGTGAACACTGGAAGGTCAGAGAGACAGAATAAGCCACAGCTATCTCACCTTGCTGGATCCTCAGCTGGTCTTGTTTCCTCAGACTGGAGGCCTCTGAGTCCTTATCCAGAATGGGTCTCAGCTGAACTGCTGCTAGAAGCCTGAAAGCTTAACCAGCTTCTCCAGGCCAAATGCTTCTCCAGGCCAAATGCCTCTCCAGGCCAAATGCTTCTAGTTTCTGGTCCTCACGCTTTATATACCTTTCTGCTTTCTACCACCACTCCCTGGGATTAAAGGTGTGGGTCACCATGCCTGGCCGTTTCCAATGTGGCCTTGAACTCACAGAGATCCAGAGGGATTTCTGTCTCTGGAATGCTAGGATTAAAGGCGTGTGCTACCACTGCCTAACCTCTATTTAATATTGTGGCTGCTCTGTCTCTGACCCCAGATAAGTTTATTAAGGTACACATTATTTTGGTGAACACAATACCACCACACAGGTTAGTAATAGGTAACGAACTGAAGTGGGAGAGAAGGGCCATTCTTAGCTTTCGACTAACAGGGACACTGTGAGACCAAGGAGTGCCTGAGTGCTCAGGCCGCAGTCTTCATTTTGATGATGTGGGATCAGAGCTGCTTGGAGCCGAATGACTAAGTCACGTAGCTGCTTGGTACCAGCCCATTCGGCCTACCTTTTTCTCTCACAGGCAATATTTCTTTTCTAGCCCTGCCGTCATCTTGACAGCCCTTCCTCTGAAGGTGGTCCAGATCACCCTGCCCTTCTCAGCTGTGCCTCCTGGAATCAGACACATGATTCCAAGGGCTCTGAGTTATCGGAGCATAAAGAGAGGATTGCTCTAGCGTTCCTCCACTCTGGGTACGTGTCCCACAACCTGACCAGCTTGTTCCAAGGGTTTATTTCTGACCATGACCTTCTGGTCTATTTCTAACAGCTTGAATACACTCCCCCTCTCACACGGCTCAGTCTTGTTTCCTACCCTGCCCTGCGAAAACCCCTGGTATCTTGAAATCCCGTTTTTTCTGAGGCGGTCGACTTTCTTGATGTAATGGAGAGTGGGCTGCTGGGTTCTAACTCTGAACAGATAGATTGAAGCCCCATGCTAAGTTGAAGTTCAGTTTAACTGAACCACCTCTGAAGACAGTTGAAGTCTATTTTGAAAATCAGAGACACGGTGATTCCATGCTTACTGCCTGGTCCCACCCCTCACAGAAAACTTAGGCAGTGTTCCCCCATATTGAATGTTCTTGTGTCTGTAGCTCCATAGTAGGGACAGCACAGAATAAATTAAAGATCTCTTTTGCTCAGACTTTGCCTTTGCAGGAGGGTCAATTAGCAGCACTTACGTCATCAGAATCTCTTATTTTCTCGGTGGTACCAAACTAACTCCAGTTATAGGATTCTATGCCCCTTTAAGGTAGGAACACATTCCCACCAATGGGTATTTGCCTGATACTTTTGGTTCCTCCTTGCAGTCTCTCCTCTTGTTCTCCTCACTGACTTTTGTCTGTTGTCTAGCAATTTCCTCTGAACTGAATCCATGCTTCCCGAAGGGAGGAGGGAGACCCTCTAAGACTCAGGAAGCTCAGAAAGTTAGAAGCTGGAAAGATCCCCAAGGTTGATTAACAGCAAACAACGTGTGAGGAACAATAACTCCCCTGTGGAGTGGCCTGCAAGTCCTGTGGGGAGCTCTAGGGAAGCAGCTCTCGGGAGTGGTCACCCACACTAGGGTGGGCTTTTGGTGAGGCAGCTGCCCTCGGAACCTCAACGCTCTTGTAAATAACCTCAGTAAACTCATTGGTTTACCCAGCTAGACTTTGGTGGAATTATTTCTTCATTGGTACCACTCTGGGGGCGAATAGACATTTGTTCATATCTCCTTAGGAAAGGTCACACAACAATGTGGGATGATGGATGGTTCATGGAATTCCCCTTGGGCAGAGTCCTGCCCTTGCCTCGGCTTTCCTAGGGTATCCTAGCCAAACAACAGAGTCACTCTATGTTCTGGAGCAGGGAGCCACACTGGTCATCTTGAGTTCTGCTTTATCTTCAAGACAAAAATTGGTGGTTATCTTTACATCATGAATCGGTGGCAGATTGTCACAGAACCACCCTCTTCAATTCTGAGCGCTGATTCCTGCCTCCCCCCCCCCCATTTTCTCATATTGAAGAGTAATGACATAGGACATAAAGCAACTGTGATCCTGCCGTGGTAGTACTGAGCAAGTAGTACTCAGCAGACTCCAGGAATGAGATGATTTTGACACTTGGCAATCTGCCCTAAGAGATAGGACGCATGCCATCAATCAATATTGACCAGAATGTTTGTGACATCACCATCATTTCCCTAAAATCACTTAGAGGAGTGTTCCTGATAGCCATTACTGTTTTTCTAGACTCACAAAGTCTGAAAGCAGACTGCTTAGGACACAGTGTTTACATGCCGAGCTCTCTTGGGACATTGCCTGATCAAGGTTCTGGGAACACAAAATATTTATATAAGCCCTGGGGTGATGCTACCGAAGGAACCAGCCAAGGTTTGAAATCCCAGCAAGGGGCTTGTGATTCCTTAGCTTTCTGTTTGCTTTCCTGCCAGCAGGGATAATAAATGAAACCAGTGGCCATCCCTCAGAGGAGGAAGGGATGTTACTGTAGCCAAAATAACGACCCAGTGCTCAACACCGCCGTGTATTCAAATGAGGGAAGAGTATGTCACTAAAATAGCTCGGGAAGAACCAATGCTCAGAGAGAAACTGTCAGGTCAGGACCCTCATAGTATTTGTCTCGTTTAATATAGCCCTTGAATGTTAGTATTTTGTGTCTGAGTTTTGGATGAAGCAGTCACATGGATTTCCTTGTTTCACGGTGTAGCAAGCTGTAGAATCAGGGCTTTAAGCTAAGATAGGCCAGGTGGGCACAGGCCTTCCTGTTTCCCTCTCATGGTGCTGCCTCTCTCCTGTTTGGCAAGGATGCCTTGGAAGGATTACATCAAAAAAAAAAAAAAAGTCACAGAGGCAGTGGGATGGAAAAGTAGAAGAGTCGAGAGTTCACGTGGGGAAAACTCGAAGTGAAACGGATGCTTTAGATGTCAGTACCAATACTGTGATACCTTGCTGATTAAGGCTCTCACTAAAATCTCCCTAGGAAAC
Organism: Peromyscus nudipes; assembly: GCA_902168325.1. Classification (NCBI taxonomy): domain Eukaryota; kingdom Metazoa; phylum Chordata; class Mammalia; order Rodentia; family Cricetidae; genus Peromyscus; species Peromyscus nudipes. The sequence goes on from CABHPH010128271.1 coordinate 12,673, forward strand.
ACACACACACACACACACACACACACACAGACAACTCATAAATTAGAGTTCTCTGAATCAAAGGCACAGACAGCCTTCTGTTCCCTTCTGTTTTCTCGATTCCCAACAGTTTGCAACATGTCCCAGCAGCAGCAGAACTCAACAGTTTGAAACTGCAAAACCAAAGTTAACAGTCAGATCCAGAGAGGATACTCCAAATGAGAAAATCTTAGCCTTTTTCCTAGAAAGCGCACACGGAGAAGGGGGGCGGGGGAGAGAAGAGAAGGGGGAGGGAGTGAGATCTTTCCTCTTGAGCCATTTGGATTGAATTTTCAGGCAGGGAACCAGGAAACACAGGACATCAGACACAAGAAAAGGGTTTATGCCTTTAAAAAGTCGCAGTCGTACCTTCTCCCTTGGAACAGACCGCATCCTTGACCTTACTGCGCCTGTAGTCTGTCAAATCACCCCTTCGTACTCTATTGCACAGATTTGTTAATATCCATCTTTATCATTGTTTTTTCCTCGTGTGTATGTGTGTAAGGTGTGTATGCACATGCGTGTGGGGGTGTGCTGCATATGTATGTGGGGGTGTGTTGTACATGCATGTGCACACAGGTGGAGGCCCCGGGCTAATATGTTCTTCTTCCATCCCTTTCCTGTTATTCATTGAGGCAAGGTCTCTCAATAGAACCCAGAGCTCACTAGCATGGCAAGTCTGGCTAGCCAGCTTGCTCTGGGGATCCTCTGTCTCCACCTTCTGCTAGTTCTGGACTTGCAGCAGGGTGCCATACATACTCAGTATTTACACAGGTTCTGGGGATCCAAGTTCTGTTCCTCTCACTAACCCGGTAAACACACCCCATGTCTCCCATTTTAGGATCTATGCCATCTAAGAAATGGCAAGTTCACACCTCCAGTCTACAACACGCTGTTCATGAACACAGTAGGACCTCAATAGTTATTTACTGAGCTAATGCATGGAGTTATTATTTGTGTTGTGAGCTATTTAAGTCAGAGAGGGCACACTGCTTCTCACTGGACCTACAATCTGTATTTCAGCTGTTATGAACAGATGTGCTCAAAGTTGGTCTTTCAAGGCAGTTCTGACATGATCCCAGGTCTGGAAGTGCCACAGTGCTTGTGTGAATTCAACTCCTAACCTTGTCACTGAAAAGTGAAATGGCTTGGCTTTCTTACCCCTCAGCTTTTCACTCAGAAGATGAGAATTCCAGGAACCTCGAACCAGTATTGCATTAAATGACTTGGAAGGTAGAGTATTATTCTCAACACAACAGTCGTAGGGTTCTTTTAAGGTGAACATGAGACCACATCACGTAACTCTGACTCCCTCTTCGTTTACTCAGCACTTTACCCGGAGCAAACTTCAGATTCCTTGCATTAGCCTGACAGGCTCTTCAGGATCTGGGTCCTGGCTCTCTTCTGCCCTCACCCCACCCTGAGCACCGTCACACACAGGGCCATTACACAGGCAGCTCCTCTTTTCCAAGATCATCTTCTGGTCACAACTGCAGACTGTCCTGGATGTCACCATCTCAGTGGCCTACTACCATCACTCATTTTGAAGTTGCCGTCTAAACCTCACACCCACAACCCAAACCCAGTGGACTCTGATCCATTACTTCTCCATAGCACTTTCCCATCTTGACCAAGTCTTCAAAGGCTCCCTTTTATACATGTATAAGCTGAAAGTCTCTGGTGCCGTTCATATTCCCATGAATCTTCAAAGAAGAATGACTTTCAAATGCCCTGAAATAACATTGGGTACAAAGTAATCACTCAGCATTTGTTGAGTGAACAAAAGCCATAACGAAGACAGCGTGGTACTGGCCCTTAGGGAGTGGCATGAGTGACCTCTATTATCATCACTCCATCACCGTCCTTTCCCTTCTTGGTGTCTCTGGGACACTGACACAGGCTTCAAGGGGCCCTGACAAGTAAGGCACACAGGGCAGCCCATGTTAGGTACTCGGGGAGGATTCTTTCTCCTACTTTTCCCCGTGACTGTTCAAGTTGGCTCTCTATTGCTATGATATACACCATGACCAAAAGCAATGTGAGGTAAACGACTTTATTTGGCTCCCATCTCAATCACAGTGAGTCATTGAGGGAAGTCAGGGCAGGGACTCAGCAGGTAGAGGCAGGGATCATGGGGGAGAGCTGCTTCCTGGTTTGCCGTCCCTCTTGCTCACCTTGGTTTCTTAAACAAGCCAGGGTGACCTTTGTAGGAGCGACACTGCCCACAGTGGACTGAGGCCTCCCGCATCAATCATGAATGAAGAAAATGTCCCACTGACATGCCCACAAACTGATCTGATGGAGGCAATTCCTTAGTCTGGGTTCCCTTTCCTAGATCCTTCCGATTGTATCAAGCCAACCCAAACTAACCAGTGCAATGGCCTTTAATGAACTTTTTGAAAGTAGAAGGCTCTTCATACACAGCTGTAAAGCAAAACCGGCCACCCATTCCACAGGTAAGTGCCGTGTAGGGACACTGTAAACCATTTGGAACTACTGATTTGTTATTAATATGATGATGTTAGTTAGCTAAGCACCCAAACAATTCTCTTCTCATTTTACTTTCTAACTATCTTTTCTAAAATTTAGTGGGAATAAAAAAAAAAAAAAGAGGAGAAAACATACTTTTGCTTTTATGATGCCCGACCTGACTTGGCATTCATAGTCCAGGGAAATACCCAGGAGAAAAAAAAGTTATTCCCAATTAAAAGGAAGATTCCTCTAGAAAAATTGGAGAATGTTACAAGCCAAAGGATGCCATCAATGGAAGAGAAGGCATTTCCGTGTTGGTGGCTAGAAACATTTGGCTATACTTGTTTTCAAGTCAGCAGAAATGTTCCTTTTTTGTTTCTATCTTTCTTTGCCCTTTTCTCTGTCAGCTTAAAGGAAGTTATTTTGAAGTTAAGCACGCAATGGTTTACAAATTCTTCCTCTTGGTCATTATTACCAGATGGGCCAGCAGCATTCATCTCCCCTGCTTCCTGGAGATACTGAGGATGTGACTGAGGTCTGGGGAGGAATACTCATCAGCATGAGTCCTCTGTAGAGGGCAAATCCAAGCTCTGCCTTACTTGGAAAAGAGCCCTACTGTCTGTCTTTCCTGAAAACCCCAGAATCAGCATATGGCTTCCACGGGGCTTGTGCCTGACCGTTTGTTTTTCCAGGCTGAGTGATCTTTGAATGCTCAGGGAATAACTCCAGCAATGGTGGATGGCATTGTTTTTATAGTCAGCTTACAGTTCTGTTCAGCTTTTCTGCACAAAGCAAGCATGCCTATTGTGTGCCATGAGAAAGTCAAGTAGCTCTCTTAAACACCACACTTCTTCAGTCGGAAAGCCCCGATGCCAAGTCTTTCACTGTGCCAAAAATCACATATTATGCATAAAGCATGAATTATTTAAATTTCTATCCACCAACCTCTTTCTCAGCTTAGGGATAGTAAGGACTGGCGTAGCCATGGGGACAGCCAGGAATCTGGCATCGGTGGCGGTTTCCTGAGGGCGAAGCTAGGATATGGTTTTACCTGGATTTAATGAGGTTCAGTTGAAGTTCTAAACGTAAGCAGGTATAAACCTTGGTCTCAAATGTGAGTGGTGGGGCTGAAGTTAGGGCTCCCAGAGCCAGAAACTGAGCTTGGCAGAGCAATGGTGACCCCAAGGAAAAAGGTTGTGACCCAGACTGGTGATTCTCTCAGAAGCCAGGCAGCTCCGGCGAGCAAATGTGTGGTTCCAATTGTCTTCAAAGACCACAGAGTGTGGGGCAGGCAGCCCCTGGTGGGGGGGGGGCAGTTTTTATGGCCAAGAATGGATTTTTTTTTTAAATAAAAGAAATGCAATGAATAACATACACAAAAATCAACTGAAAATGGACAAAGACTTAAATTCATGACCCAAGCTGTAGAACTTCTAGAAGAGTAGGGCAAACCTTCAGAGTGCTGGACTTGGAAATGGACATGACTCCAGAAGCACAGGCATTTAAAGCAAGAGTAGACAAATGGGATGTCACCAAACTAAGAGGAATTTGAACAGTTAGAAGGCTGCCTAGCAATCTAGAGAAAAGACTTGAAATCCCTATGCCTGATAAGAAGTTAGTAGCAAAAACCACATAGGGAACCTGAGACTGGGGAGATGGCTCTTTCAGAGGAACTGGGTTTGATTACCAGCATCCACGGGATGGCTCAACATAAATTGTAACTCTGACCTCGAGAGATTGGAACCCTCTTCTGGCCTCTCTGGGAACTAGGCACGCACATGGTGCAGACATACGTGCAGGCAAAACACTCATTTACGTAAAGAACTTGTGCAACTCAGCGCATATCTACTAATTAAAAGTGGCCCATAGATGTGAGTAGACTTTTCTCTAGACACACAAGTGACAAATGTGTATGTGGAAAGATGCTGGGCATTATTAGTCATCAAGAAACAGTAAATCAAAATCGTAATCCAGTATCACTCCATCACCATCAGAATGGCGAGTAGGAAGAAGCAGGTGGAAGTCGGCACTGGCAAGATCTGGAGAAATGGGAGCCTTGTGTACTGCTGGAGAGAATTACATTGCTACAAAATGGGGTTGAGGTTCCTGACAAAATTAAAAACAGGGTAATATAAGATCAAACAATCCCGTTGTGATATTTATTTATAAAATTTTGAAATCAGAACCTCACGGAGACTGCTGATCTGCTGTATTCCCTGCCATAGTATTCAAAATAATGGAAACGTGGAGGAAACCAAAGTGCAAATAGATTTGAACTCATTTTTTTTTCTTTCAAAAGGCAGTCTCAGGTCCAGCACAAAATTTAGAGTAGTTTTAGCTTCGTAGCAAAACTGGAAGTGAAGAGAAGCTTCTATACACCTCTTTGTCCCCACAAATGCACAGCTGTCCCCACTGTCAACACCCCCCATAAATGGCACCTTTGTTACAGCTGGTGAACCTGGATCAACGCGTCATTATCCCCCAAGCTTCATGCTAGCTCTTGATGCTAAATAAATCAACAGACCCAAAATTAAGTAGTATGTAATTGAAAGAAGAGTGAAAGAGTGAGAACCTTGTTATACAACCAGATGTAGAGATCTCCAACCTAATATTAAGTGAAAAGGTTAGAATCTGAAAAAATGTGCATAAAGTGCTACTACTTACACAAAAAGAATATTCCCAAGAAGATAGGCTCTGGAGAGATGGCTCAGCAGTTAAGAGCACTTGCTGCTCTTTCAGAGGACCCCCGTTTCATCCGTAGCACCCTCATGGTAGCTCACTACCATCTATAACTCAAGTCTCAGGGACTCTGATGCCCTCTTCTGGACTCTGCAGGCACTGCATGCGGGAGGTGCACATACATACACACAAGGAAACATACACGTGGAATAAATAATTACAAAAGGAATAAGAAGACAGACATGGGAAAGATATTAGCAAAAGACATGTCTGGCAGAAGACTATTATAAACTATGTAGAGAACTCTTAATAAAAAATAAAATCCTCAGTTTTAAAACTGGGCAAAAGATCTGAATAGATCTTTCACCAAAGAGAATATTCAGATGGCAAACAAGCATTGAAACAACATTCAACATCTTATGTAATTAGGTAATTGCAAGTTAAAACAATGAGATCTCTCAGAACATGCAGGTCCAAAACACTGACATCAGCAAACGCTGGCGGGCAGGGGTGTCCAGCCTTTGGCTATTGTAAAATGACACTGTCATCTACAAAGTCCATGCTCAAGAGCTTCACGACTGAGTCACAAACGACGTCACTCAGGGAGTTTGGGAGTTGTTGGGCTGCATTCACAGCTGTCTTGAGCAGCATGCTCTCATTGAGCCACAGATATTTTCATTCATTGCTGGTGGTGACAGAAAACGGCACAGCCACTTCGGGGGACAGTTTGGCAATTCTTCACAAATGAAGCATATTCTCACTGTATGATCTAATAATTGTATTCCTTTGGTATCCACCCCTATGAGTTAAAAAGTTATGTCCACCCAAAAACCTGAACTTAGATGTCGATCATAGTTTTATTAATAATTGCTAAAACTCAGAAGCAAGTAAAATATCTGTTGATAAGTGAGTGGGTGAGTAAACGCTGATACTTCCAGACAAGAGAACATAATTCAACACTAAACACAAACAAGGTAGTGAGCCATGGCAAAAGACGTGGAGGAAATTTAAATGCATATTCCTAAGTAAAAGAAGTCAATTATAAAAGACGGCAGAGTGTATATTTCTAACTAGACATTAGTCTAGCAATTTTTAAACTACGTAGAAAGAGGCTGGTGGAGGCAGACAAAAATGAAGAGACAGAGAACAGAAATTTAACAGTTAAACCGTTCGATGTAATGGTTAAGAGATACTTACCGGGATAGCACACTAATGATATAGCTCATTGCTCGTTTGTTTAAACCTACACTGTATTGTCTCTGGCCTTTGCTAAGACAGACGGCTGCAGTGCATAACACATATGTGCGGTGTTTGGCCTGGGTGTAGTTGTGTCTGGAGGAGACAACTGGCCTTTGATTACAGTGCTGTGTGTTGTAAAGAGCTCTTCTCGATGCCATGCACAATACTGCACAGATAGCAAGTGTTTCAGAGTCAGACCTTTCTCTCTGCTGTTATAAAAGTCTCTGCTTCTCAGAGAATGCCTAAGGATGCCAAGAGGAGCGTTTTAGGCTTTGCACTGGCTTTCCAATTTCTTCTCATTTGGGGGATTTCTCACAGGTCCCTTGGTTAAGTCCAGATCTCATCAGCCTTGCCAACCCTTCTCAGGGAAGACTGTCCTGTCTTTACCAAGGTCATTGCTTTCCTCTGCTGCTCATTGAGGCTCTCCAGCGCTTGGCTTGTGGAACCTACGACAATCCTAACTCCTGTTCTCTCCTGTTCTTTGTTGGTCATCTGGGGGTGTCATCTGTGCTATCCTTATTCCTACGAATCTCTGGCACCCTGTCTGTCTCACGATTTTGTGGTAGTAACTGATGAGGATTTGTAGCACAGATGAATGAAATTTAGGTTTGTTAGGCAATTGTCTCTTTGTCTTCCAGATTAGTTGTGTCTTTCAGAAAACATATTAAAATGTAAAAATATTGCTTTTATTTTCAAGATTAAAAAGGTAATCAGGCTGAGAAGATGGCTCATTGGGTATAGTGTTTGCTTTATCATTGTAAGGAACTGGGTCTGGATCCCTAACACCCAGGCAAATGCCAGTGGACACAGCAGCCCATCCATAATCCCAGTACTCAGTGGGTAGAGTTAGGGGATCTCTAGAGTAAGCTCTGAGTTCAGCAAGAGATATGCTTAGAGATAGAAGGTGCAGAGCAATTGAAAAAGACAATATCAAACTATCTTATATGCATATGCACCCACACACATGTGCAACCTCACACATATCAACATACATATACACATGCATGCACACGACACACTTACTTATGCAAAAATAAATAAAAATTTAAGGGTCATATAATATTTTAAGAGGAACAGTCTGGGCTGGAGAGGTGTCACAGTAGCGAAGCACTGTGGCTCTTCCAAAGGACCCAGGTTTGATTCACGGCACTCACATGGAGGCTCACAACAGTCTGTAACTCCGGTCCTAGGGGATCCGATGCCTCTTCTAGCCTCTGTGAGCACCGAGCATCCATGCGCAGATGTACGTGAGGGGTCTGAGGGACAATGAAGTAAGCTTTAGGACATGGAGTCAGGCGAGTATCCTCTTATGTGTTTTCTATAACTGCTTACATGAACCAACAGCTGGACTTAGGTACTGGCCAGTCCTGGTGTCCAAACATGTTTCACATGTCAGCTCCTTCTCTACATCACAGCTCATTCTAAATGTTAAGGGAACATCTTGAATTCAAGGGTTATACCCACCAGATTCTGGTGACCTCCGAAAGGGTGAGGAAGCGGATATACACGCAATGGCATCTGTTGACTGGTGGTAGGTAGGACAGACCAGAAGAAAAAGATACAAAGGGTTTTGTCCTCATCTAGCTACGTTATTCCTAGGAGAGGGAGGACAGCTGTATCTTCAGTTCTTAAACCCAATCCCAACCTTTTGATAAACACCTGAATGCAAAATTGTGACTGGTCCTGACTAGCCGTCCCTAGAGAGCCATGTGTAATGCACAAAGGAATTCCAAGAACCAAAGGACAGCACCCATTGTCTAATACATACATGTCTCTGAATACTGAGAAAAACAGATCATCAACGATGCTGCCAGGTCTCCTGTGTGTATTTCCTGCATAAACAGACCTTCACAGAATTGAGGCCAATGGCATTTTCGTTTCCCAGATTCTACTTTCATATAAATAAAACTGACACATGAGCTACGCCAGAAGAGGTCAATGATTTGGCTTAATTGCTTCTCCAGAGGCATGAGGAGAGGCTCTGAGAAGTAGATTTGGTCTTCTATACTCAAGCAAGCATGTGTGTGTTGACACATTGCCTCTTCCCACACAGGCCCTAAGTGAAAGGAGAAACGTAAGAGAAGTCTTATGCTCTGCCTCCTAAGCAGCATTTGTATTTCAAAGATAACAGCAACTTATGGGCGCCACAGGATCAGGAAACTTCAAATATGAGATTTGATATCGATAAACAGTGTGTCTCCTTCTAGGAGACGATTGAAAAAATGCATGAGGCCTCCTGCATGTCCAGCCTTCCTCTGAACACAGTTCCAGCAATTTCAATGAGATTTTTATTATGCATTTTGTGTGCCATGTTGTCAACCAATCAATAGCTGTTGAGTGTCCGCTGTGTGCTAGACATCGGCAGAGGCGGTGTATAAATGTGACAGAGAGGGCCGTTTCCAGAGGCAGGCGTAGGCATGCATCTCCTAACTGTGAGACCATGGGCATTCACAGACTTAGATGATGTTTAGTGTTTTTACCTATGGACTGAATGCATTGCATGGATTAAACGAGACTAGAAAGAGAAAGTGTTTACTGCCTTACTTGGCTGTATACACAGTTAACACACTAAATAGCATTAGCAGCTGTTATCATTGTAATCACAGAGATGGCATAGGACCTGTCCTCAGCAATCCAGAATCCAGTGACGAAACAAGACTTGGGTTAGTATTAGGATAACTTCAAGTGCAAGGCCACGAATGATCCTTATCGCATATTATTTGGATGATATTGTGGCACAGCTCCCCATGAAATTCTTATGGAATAGTAGACTCATGTAATGGCACACATGTAAATTTAGGAATCATTTCAAACGACCCCTGGAAACTTGGGGAGGAGAAGTGTACTTAGCCTCCTCTCTTATCTTTTTGACATACTAATGATACTGTTTTTCTACTTAATTCCAATTTATTATCATGCAAGTACAGCCTACTAGGTCACTACACTAGGTAGAGAGTACTCAGATAGATATATTGAGTATTCTAAGAATAAATGAAATAGTGATGGTCCTCTGCTGTAGTCCTCTAGATAAACTCATGGAAAGTTGAAAATATCGTAAGTCAAAATGCATTTTAGGGGCTGGGGTTATGGCTTAATAGGTAAGAGCACTTGCTGCAGAAGCGTAAGGACCTGAGTTCAAATCCTCATCACCTGTGTAAAAGGCTGAGTAGGAAGGGTCTAAGATAGGAAGATCACTGGAGCTTGCTACTTGCCGGCCTAGCTCCAGGTTCAGCAAGAGACCTTGTCTCAAAGGACTAATGTGGGTGGTGATAAAGCAAGACCCCCAATTCCTTCTCGGGCCATGGTACACACACACACACATCTGTAGCACACAAATAAAATCTAAAAACAAAAAAATCAATACATTTTCATTTCACACCCAACTTACTGAGCATCATAGTTCAGCCACACAGTGTACTGAGGAGTATCCTTACTTTTCCCTCACGGTCACACAGCTGACCAGGAGCTGCCACTGTCTTCCATGGCCAGCACAGGGAGGGACTGCAGAAAACAGACTGGAATTCAAAATTCCAAGTACAGTTTCTACAGTATGAGTGCTGTTTTCACACTAGTAGAAAACCCCCCAAATTGTAAGTCGTCAGAGACCGTCTGCAGTAATGGGAGGGAGAGTCTGCTCCTAGAGTGAGCATAGGATGCTCCCTCAGTTGCAGGCCCCCGGGAAATAAGTGGTGGTGTAAAGCAGGGAGTGTGGGGGCGCACTGGGCAAAAGACTGCTAAAGGTAACCGGGAGAGGACCAGGAGTTGGGACGGAAAAGCACCCACCACAGTACTGGCTTCATAGCTCTGGAGGCACAGAGGAAGAGAAGATTGGCAAGGAAGGGGAAAGTCTCCCCAGCAAGTCCCCACAGAACTCTGGAAGCTTCCTGGGGAGTGAGGGCTCAAGATAGATACTTAAGTGGGGGCTGGAGAGGTGGCTCAGCGGTTAAGAGCACTGACTGCTCTTTCAGAGGTCCTGGGTTCAATTCCCAGCACCCACATGGCAGCTCATAACTGTAACTCCAGTTCCTGAGGATCTGACACCTTCACACCAATGCAATTAAAATTAAAATAATTAAAAAAAAAAAGGAACACAGAGGCCTGGTGTGTCCATTGGAATTTGTCTGAAGGAACAACACCCTGCTCCCAGGAGTCTATGGGTGTTTCCTCCCAACCTACTAGCCCTTTCCTCAGACTGCACACCACTGTGCATGGTTTCAGCTGTAGGGCCTGGGGTTTGGGGCCTATAATGAACAGAACATTGTGTTCTGGTGTGGCAGTCCCCTCCATACCTCATACCTTGGTCAAGTATTTGACAACAGGCACCACAAGACTCAAGTTGCTCTTGCTGGCTGCCATAGAGCTAAGCTCCAAACGCAGGAGGGCACAGGCCGGTAAGCTCTGCAGTACCCTCGTCAGGGCAGGAGCACCGAGCATATTGTAAGACAAGGACAAGGTCTTCAGGTGTTCAGCGTCTGTACAGTGCAAGAACTTTCTTAAACCCATGCGGGGACCTACGCCTCCCGGCCTGCCCTAGAGTTCTGACCCCAGAAGCCTCATGAACCCCTTAGGAAAAAAAAAAAAAGATACTGAAGTGGATTCCAAAAAAAAAACCTCACCTAGACATCTTAGTCCACTGTTCCCCTTCCAGAAACGTCTGTTTGTTCTACTTCCTCTGCTGTGATAAAACCCTGCCCACAAGCACATGAGGGGAGGAGAGGGTTCATTTCATCTTAGAGGTTACAGCCCATCGATGAGGGCAGTCAGTAGGGCTCAAGCAGGAACTTGGGGCGGAAGCCACAGAGGAACACTGCCTGCCGGTTTGCTTAGGCTCATGCCTAGTTAGCTTTTTATATGTCCGGAACTACTTGTCCGGGGAAATGTGCCTCCTACTGTGGGTTGTGTTCTCCTACATCAATTAACAAAACCTTTCACAGACAACCCCCCAGGCCAGTCTAGACTAGGCAATTCCACCACTGAAGCTCTGCTCTCAGAGGATTCTAGGCTGCAGTCAAGTTGACAGTTAATGCTAACTAGGACATTGTGCGAAGGAACAGCTGACCCCCACAGAGGTCACATGGGATCTTCACAGTGGAACACCCTCTGTGGTATTAAAAGAGCGGTTACTGGAAGGAGACGTTCAGTTGAAAGGCTGAAAATTAAACGTTGAGAAACTTGTCAGAATATAAGACAATTAGGTTAGAGATAGACAATATAAAATATATGAAAATTTGAAATGAGATGTTAAAAGAACAACCCAAGAGAGCTATTATTTTATTCATGGGGATGTTGGAAAAGGAGACAAGAGATAAGCAGAGAAATTGTATTATAAAAAGAAAGAAAACTTTCTAAAACTGAAAACTAGGTAGACAGTTCAGTATGACAAATGAAAAAAATTCCATGCTTGGATACATCTTTGTAAAATTACATAATGTCCTATAGAGAAGGTCCAAATGCCTTCAGAGGGATAAAGCTGTTCACATAAAAATGTATGAGAGTCACACTGCCACCAGACTTCTGAGGAGTGAAAGGAGATGCTAAAACACAAGAGATGAAATTGTTTTAAAAGTCTCTGGAGCTCTGGGCAGTGGTGGTGCATGCCTTTAATCCCAGCACTTGGGAGACAGAGGCAGGCGGATCTCTGTGAGTTCAAGGCCAGCCTGATCTACAGACCTAGTTCCAGGAGAGCCAAGACACAGTGAAACCTTGTCTCAAAATGAAACAAACCAAAACAAAACAAAAAGGCTCTGGAGCAAATGATTTTCAACCTAGAATTGAGTATTGGCCAGCAGTAGGAGAGGATTAAAGCCTGGGAAGTGTTTAGGGAATGTGATTTGTGAGTTACTGGAAGATATATTCTAGCACCACTGGGGTAGGGGCACAAAAAAGACCCGAGAGTCACCACTCAGTGAATTCAATCAGTCAAGACAGTGATGGGAACTACCAGGAAGACATCTAATTAAGATCTAGAGAGTTCTAATTCAGACCGGCTCAAAGGGCCAGGAGGGGACCAAAAAGAAACGTGTGGGTTACATAATAACTGAGGAGACACTCAAAGGATACTAGGAAAAAACAAAACCTGGATGAGAAAGCATGGCGCACTGTGAGGCAGCCCAAAACGTGGTGTTGATCTAGACGAGTAACACAGTGGAAAAAAGCAAAATGTATTTGGTTTTGTTGCTAAGAATAGTCTTTGAAGTCGATCAAGAACCTTCATCTGATGTTACAGAGAATGAAAAGTCACTTTAATATACTTCTTGGACAAGCAGTAGATGACAATTTTTACTATTTTAATGACAGTAAAATGTGAATGCTGCTGACATTTCTGAACAGAATGAAAACACTGATAAATATTTTGGCCATGTATAGTAATATATGTAGCTAATAGAAGATGGAGTATGAGACAGGGAGGAATACAATCGAAGTGTCAGGCACTTCCCAGGTAAGAAAAGCAGCAGGAGGCCAATGGCAACCATTTTTGGAAATTGTGTAAAGTTCCTTATAGGTATTTCTCTGTGTTTTAATTTCACATATATGGATGCTCACACACATGGCTGCATGTATGTCTGTGCACCATACATGGGGATGGTACTAATAGAAGCCAGAAGAAGATGTCAGATCTTCTGGAGCTCTAGTTAAAGACAGCTGTGAACTGCCTTGTGGGTCCAGGAAATCAAACCTGGGTCCCCTGGAATGTTACCCAGTGCTCTTAACCATGGAGTCATTTCTCCAGCCCCC
>CABHPH010128272.1:0-45182 GCA_902168325.1 Peromyscus nudipes
TTTTTCTCTTTGGGACCCTCAAGTGCTGCTTGTGTTAAGCTTCTGAACAAGAACACTGGGCGGAGGGAAGCAGAGACAGGAGGCCTTGGCTGGGCCCGCGCCGAAGTACACACTCATTTATTTGCCTGGCTTTTTCATACCCATCCCCCATCTTCCGGTGCTCCTCTGAACCTAAGATCACTACAGTTTTGCCCCAGATTATGCCTCTGCTCTCCTTCCTGCCCTTTCCAAGCCCATGCCACCCTCCCAACTGCCCTTCCTCCATAAATCTTTGTCCTGCTCCTGTCTCTCCCAAGCCTGTGGCCCTTCTCACTTGCTCCTCCTCCCCCAAGTCTGTGTCTCCCATCACCTGCTGTGTAAGTTACTTTCCTTATCTCTGTGATGAAATATCTAACCAAAACAATCTAAGAACAGATTTGTTTTGCCTCAGTTTTAGAGGTTTCGAGCCTTTCTTGAATGATTGTTGATTCTGGTCTTCAGGTGGGCAAAGCATGAGTCAGACTACTCCATGTGGACTGGAAGCACAGAAAGGGAGACATGGAGGTAGAAAGCAAGACCAACTTTTAGCTCCAAGAACATGCACCCAGTGATGTACTCTCTTGTGCAAGGCCCCACATTACTTTCCATCACTCTCCAGTAATTTTATCATACTGTGAATCTAATGGATTAAACCATTGACTAGGTCAGAGCCCTTATGATCAAATCCCCTCTGGATATGCCATCACCAACATACTGAGAGTTGTGTTTTTCTAATCAGTCAAGGTAACAATGAAGATCAGTCATCATCCCTGCCCTTCCCTCATGCCTCGTCCTTCACCTAACTTGTCTTTCCTCCTCCAAACCCTCCCACCTCTCACCTGCCAACTGGTCCAGGTGGCATCATGTCTCTAGTGTGACTCCCTAAGCTAGCCCCTTCTACTTTAATGGCTGGAGTTCTTGGTTCCCCTCCATTGTGCCAAGATGAACCAAGGCTGTGGGAAGAACATTCTGACAGTGTCCTAAGCAGGCTTGCTTGGTGTCATCTTTGGGTCACAGTTGCTGTGGTTCTCAGCAGTGGTCTGTCTCTTCTTTAGGTCTCTCAAAAACCTTAGTTTCCAGTCCCTGGGACAATCACTCAGTTTTTTAAAAAGTTTTAAAAAGTTTTTTAAAAAGATGAATAATCTTTCAAATATCTTCCAACTTAGAATTTTCATTCTCAAAATTTCAGCAGTGATTTTCCTTTATATAATACATGATTAATTTTTCTTTCAGAGTTCTTACTTCATTGCCTCCACCCTGAGGGGAAAGGCCTAAATTGCCAACAGTCCAGTTATTGAGATCTTTTGCCCTCTGCATTTCCTATAGAGTAGCACTCCTTGTCTTTAGGACAGAAGTAGGCCAAGACTTTTCCTGTCCACCTCTCTATCTTTCCACTCACCCGTGGAGACTACCTTTAAGAAACTGTTGCTGGCCTGCTCTGAAGGTGGTCCCTGTGCCTTGATGGTGTGGTTTTGCTTAGAAAGCCTTATGTGTTATGAAGTCAAAATCAAAGACTCCTGTCTTTTCTTTCCTAGACCATTAGTCACTACCTTTTACCTTCTATAGAGATATTTTATTCTACAAATTTAATTTTTATTTGACAGCCTGTTGAGTTCCTAATAAGAGTTATCTTTCTTGTGGGTAATAGCTTATTTTTCCACCTTCAGTACAATATAGTATGTGATATTTGCAAGGTGTCTGTACTAGGTAATTTCTCTGAAGAGAAAAGTACAAGTTTAGCCTTATTTCATATTGATAGTGGACATTATGGTCTTTATTGAAGGCCATGGAAACAACATATTTGTTAAACATTGGTTTCTTTCAGTACCTATTAGTATCCCATTGCTCTGTTTCTGCTTATTATAGTTAACTATCCTGGCGTATTGCACTAGTATGACATTTAAAGAGAAGTATTTGATTGCATATATTTGTCTTCAATATAATTCAGTATTTTGTTTTTAACCACTGGAGATCCATATAGTGGTAAACACCGCAGATGAAGCCTCAGCCTTTCGGAAGCCCATGTTCTGTCATTATCAGTCAAGTAATGCTAGTGACCTCATTCAGTTGGTGTGAAGTGTTCAATAAAAGCAGAAACAGAGTGGGAACAGGACTTACCTGAAGGTGACCAGTAAGCAGAGACATGAAGATGGGCAGGGGGCATGTCTGTCCTGGCCCAGAAGACAGAGCATGTGGTTTTCAGGTGAGAGTTGTAACTAGGGCAGTCATGATACCTGAGTTTGGAGACCAGGCAGCCTTTCTCAGTCAAGCTTTCTTTACCCATGGGTATCAAACATATATCATTCTAAATACATTGGGAGAAATTAGGTCCTTATGTACAGTGTATACTTTAGGTCAGGCATCTACATACTCTGTAAAAAGCTGGATTGAATCCTTAAACTTTGTGTGGTGAACAATAGTGTAATCATAGATGGTTCATAAGCAATCAAGCTTGGTTATGTTCAGTAGAACTTGTTCATAGATACCAGCATTGGGACTTGAGACAATTTTCACATATTACAAGATTTTCTGCATTTGCATTTTTTAATGATTTAAAACTAAAAATTTTGTTAACCCTCTGGACTATAGGTGAGTATGGTAAGCCATGAGTTGACATTTCTGGGCTCCTATTTGGAGTGCAGATCATGGGAGGCTGTGTGAGGACTTGGGTTTACTCTGAGTGAGATAAGCCATGGGAGGTTCAGAGCAGAAGTGGGGAGGGGTATAGTTTGTTCCATCTGCAGTGTGGAGATTAGGCTGCAAGAGGCCCTGGGAGAAGCAAGGATATCCTTCTTAGTCAGATGTGTGCTAGTCAGGTGGTAAGTTGCTAGTCCAGGAAAATTTGAGGGTAGGCATTGTACCCAGAGCCCATTTGGAGTACAGTAAAAGCTGTTGTGTTTGAAATGTAAAAGTTTTATTCCTTCAGAACATTTCGTCTGGCTCTTTTAAGATGAAGTGTACATGTACAGAACCATCAGGAGTTTGTCAGTCATAGGGCTATTGGTTAAGAAGGGCATCTTGTTTTATTAAGATTATGAGAGGAGCTTTTTGCTCTCTTAAGCTGGTCAAGACTAGACAAAGGCAGGTGTGATCTCAGCTCCAGCCATTGTGGTTGGTAAAAAACCAATGTCATGTTTAAGTTCCAGAACTTGTAAAAGGTAAAATCTGAGGCTGAGGCTCCGTGTTTTTCTTATGGCTAGTGTACTGACTTCTAATGTATATATGTATGTTTTTATTTGTTCATTTTTGATGGGGTCAGAGATCTAACCTAGGATCTTGTATATACTAGGCAACATCTCAACTGTGTATCTTTTAATAATATTAATTTTAATAACACAAATTGGGAAGCTAGAGGCTAGTTATTAACACTGGTTATAGCTAGTTATTAGCTGGTTGTTTATTGATCTTGTAGGTTGTGTGACTTGTAGTCGCTGTAGAAATAGGGTACTTTTAATCTACACTTACATATCTTTAAATACAGCTGTCTGGGCTGAAAGTATGAGTGAATATGCTAAAATGATGAAATGGCCCAGATTTTTGTATTGTAGAAAAAAAAAACTGTTATTTCACAGTTAGTGATACACATATTTTTATACAGAGGTGGAGACATTTTGCATTTTATCTTTATATGCTGAGATATTACATATCAATTATTTCTAAAGTTCCAAAATAACAACAGTTGTCCTAATTTGCCCATCATTATTGGCTATAAAAAGTATTACCTGGATAGGTGGTGATGTGCATAAAGTCTTTTGGTGGTGAAACTTTATGAGGAAAATCAGGGTTAGTGAGATCTTAGTTGGAGGGACCTAGGTTTTATTCCCAAAACCTAAGTTTAAAAAAAAAAAAACAAAAAACTGTACATGGTAATATACTTTTATAATCCCAGTACTGGGTAGGTAGAGTCTTTTGGGTCCCTGAGCCTCTTGGCCAGCAAGCCTGTCCTACTAAAGTTGCTCTAAACCAGTAAGAAACCTTGTCTCATGGAGGAGGAATGGATGGGGAGGGGAGGTAGATGGGAAGTGTGGGGAGGGAAGGGAGGAGAGGAGAGAGGGGAAACTGTAAAATAAATGAAAAAATGTTAATTAAATTAAAAAAAAAAACCTGTCTCAGAAAACAAAGTGGAGAACTTCTGAGGAACACCACCTGATATTACCCCCATCCTCTGTATGCACCTGCACACCTGCCTGTGCACCCACACATATACAGAGAAAAATCAAACAAAAATTAAAATGTAAAAAAAAAAATCACAACCAGGACTAGCATTATAGAGGACATTCGAAATAAATTCCTGTCTTAGCTTTAATGGTTAATCAGTAAGACTTTTTATTGCTATTAAAAGCAAAAAAACGCCGGGCATTGGTGGCACACACCTTTAATCCCAGCACTCGGGAGGCAGAGGCAGGCGGATCTCTGTGAGTTCGAGGCCAGCCTGGGCTACCAAGTGAGCTCCAGGAAAGGCGCAAAGCCACACAGAGAAACCCTTTCTCGAAAAACCAAAAAAAAAAAAAAAGCATAAAAACACAGTATATAAGAAGCCAAATAATTAGTCTTGTACCTATGGAAGGATTACAGTCATGGCAGGAACTGGTCCAGGGACCCAAGCATCTGTTTCATCGCATGTCAGCATGTCTGATTGTATATAAGAAGCCAGGAGATTTTGACCTCTACAGTTTCTTTCTTGCTTGCTTAATTTTGTTCATAATGTTGGGTTTATGTCATACACCCAAATAGGTTATTTTGTTTTCCTGTGTACTTGGAACAAAGTCTCTTAGAACCTGCTTTCCTGCCTCTTGCCCCCTGTAGCAAAGCAGACTTCCTCTAAGATAGGACATAGACTCTGTAATTCCTCTAATTTCCTTTAAGAAATCTTAAACCCAGAAATATTCCCATTCTCCCTTAAAGACCTGCATTCTAGAGTTGATCCCACACTAAGAGGAAAGAGTGGGACATGGACAAATATCACTAGGCTCCTGCCGGTCTCCCTGCATGTGTTTCATCAGGAAAAGGTGCTTTGTCCAGTCACAACTATCCATTCTTATCAGACTTAGTCATAAAATTATATATGCTAACTCTTTAACAAATGGGAAGTGGGACAGTTCTTTCAAACTCTTTGGCTCTTCAATCAGAAGGTTTCTGTGTCAAATAAAACTAAATAGATCTGCATGTTTTTCTCTTATAAACCTGCCTTATTAGAGTTGTCTCGGCTGATTAAAGGGTGGGTGAGGAAAGGAGTCATACTTATATTCCTAGTTTCCCATTGCCTTTTTCATGTAACCTCACAGAGTATCTCTGTCTTCCATTCTGAGCTCTTCTGAACTTTCCCACCTTGCAGGAAGATATTGTATCTTAAACAGCTTTCTGTCTGCAGGCCTACCATACTACTTGGCTCAAAAGTAGTAGGCGTATAAAGTAAGTGTGTTTGGTAAGCTACATTGCCAGAACCTTCAAATTGTTCTCACTGGCCACACCAAGTACAGACTTGGCATGGGATTAGGGCTCCATGTCCCAGATCCCTCAATTCATGCTCCCTGATGGCAGTCCCTGCCTTCTGTGTCTGAACTAGTACAGATGCATCCCTGCATCCTGCAGTCCCTACCTTCAGGTCCTTCCACAATGCCATTTAGACTTTTTATCCTGTGGACATCAGTTCAGTCTTAGGTTCCCTGGCATCTTATCTAGCTTTGTAGAGTCTTTGTTTCTCTAGTCTTGTACTATTGCAGCACTTATTTATCAGCATTTATTATTATTTTTTATTATTATGTTGTATCTTTTCAGTATATGAGCATGTCTCATTGTTGATCTGCTTGCAGAGGTAAGGTGTCTTTTGTCATTCTTGGTATAGTAAGGAATTTGGTTCTTGTTCAGATTGGCTCATCTTTAATTTCCTTGTACTTTCTTGGAATGATGGAGCATCTGTTAACACCTGGAAGCCCCATAGTTGTATGTTTTTGGGGGACTCGGGTAGGTCCTGATTCATCATCCCCTCACATTTAACTAGTAACTCTGAATATCAGTACTGTGGTTAGCTTCCTGACTTGGCAGTAGTACTCTTAGCATATTGTCAGTCAATGACAAGAGGGTTAGGTGTCCCCCAAGGACAAGAAGACTTCTTATTTGGGACCTCCAGAATGAGTTTTCCCTCCCTCCATCCGTCTTCAATCTGTATCTTCTTTTGAGTCACAATTATGTCACTTACCTGAATTCTAAGGAATCACTAAACCTGAGAGGCAGGGGGAGGGAAGGCAGTTTGTAGCCAGCTAGATTGGGGCTTCCAACCTAGCTATTGATGTCAGAAGTTGGGGACAGGTGAGGCAGTCAGGAGAAACCTCTCCCTGTTTCTCTAGCTGGCTAACTCATGGGACCACAGTCTTCTTGGGATAGGGCTTTGCATGATTACTCAGTAAAGGTTGTGTTGAATTGCCTTGTATTTTAATTTGAAATGTTACTAATCTTTATTATGTTTGGTATACTTAAAAATACATATTCCTGTTCTATTGTACTATTTTAACTTAAACTAAGCTGATTGCAACTCACTTCACTGATTTCAGAACTTGGTTTTGGTTCATTGCTAGTGAAAGTTGATTTGGGTTTTATTTGCTTTCTTGAGCTTTAGTTACCTCAACTGTGAATGTGGTTTGATAGTGGTTGTGCCAAGGAATTCTGCACCACTTTCCCAATCTTAAATGCAGTTACTGGGCATCCACTTTGAGAGTGGTCTGTAAGCCAGGAGTTGATATCTACCTTTCTGCCGCAACTAACAACCTGTATGTCTTCTCCCTTTTTTTTAAGGTAACATTTGCCGGTCACCCATTGCAGAAGCAGTTTTCAGAAAATTGGTAACTGATGAAAATGTTTCAGATAATGTGAGTACTGTTCAATAGTGTAAAGAGTCCAGGCTAAGTACCTATGGGCAGAAAGGTGCCAGAACATTCTTTTTCTCTCCTGCAGTGGAGGATAGACAGTGCGGCTACATCCACCTATGAAGTGGGGAACCCCCCTGACTATCGTGGGCAGAGCTGCATGAGAAAACATGGCATCCCCATGAATCACGTTGCACGGCAGGTACCGTACTGGAACTTGACGTATGTTTTGTGTTACAGTGGGCCATTGACAGCAGCGCTGTTTCCGACTGGAACGTGGGCCGGCCCCCAGACCCAAGAGCTGTCAGCTGCCTAAGAAATCATGGCATTAGCACAGCCCATAAGGCAAGACAGGTAGAAAAGATCTTGTTTAATTTCTACTACGTAGAATCCCGTAATTTGAAAGACTGACCACCCTATGTGTTACTGGATGTATTTGGTTGGGGTGACCTAACTTGCTACCTGTGTAGTTCTAAAGGTTTAGATGACCTTGGATAAGTTGTTAAAGTACAAATAAAAGGCATAAAGTACAGTGAGACAGTTTTGACTCTGAGGCCTTGAAAAGCAAAGACAGAAGCTCCTTCCAGAGCAATTTTAATGATTAGCTTTAGAAGTAGGATTTCCATGGAATCTTTTTGGTTTTTTCTTTTCCTTTTGTTTTTAAGAAAAAGTTCTCAACCATTGTTTTTGTTTTCTTAGTTTGAAAACACTAGTAAAGAATATTCTGTAGGTCGATATCACATTTTTTGCTTACGTTTACAGGTTCTTTCTCTTTACTGATTTCCACCCTTTGTGTAAATAACTATTCTAGTACAGTTCTTAAAGTTTTATTTCCCTAGTCTGTCAATCTAGGTTTACTAGATGGCCTGTTGTTAGGATGCTAGTTCTTTTTTGACTCAGTAGTAATGTCTTGGGCTGTGAGCTTAGTGTGGTCAGCTGTGGAGAACAGCCCTTGTTGTTCCTTCCATCAGCTTGTCCATGAACTGAATATGACACTGAAGTTATGTGGATGCTTCCTCCCTTTTATGGAGAGGTCACCCCCAAAATTCCCTTCTGCTTTTTAACCTGATATGACTAGGATCATTTGCATTTTCTTTTGTTGAGTCAGGGGGATACTCTGTAACCCAGACTAGCCTCAGACTCAAGGCAGTCCTCCTGATTCAGCTTCCCCAGTGCTACCCAGGGATTGTGGGTATGCATGGTATCCCTGGCACAGAGGTGGAGTCCATACTTTCATAGTATCTTCTCCGTGTTGCTGCTAAGTGTAATAGCAGTTGTCCTGGTCAGTGTTAAGTGCTTTATTGTTCTACCTGCTCTACCTCTCCTGGGCTTGTGGGCAGCTTCTAGTGTGAGATTTCTATGGGTAGCGCTCCACTGCAGATGGAGTGAGCACGATTACAGGATTCTAATGGGTTTATACCTAGCATCTGTACCTGTACCTCATCAAATGCACTGGGGATGCTTTCTTATCTTTAGAAGTTTGTAAAAAGTTGACAGTATCTCCTTTGGTTTGAAATTACCGATCTTTTTTTCTGGCTGCTTGTTTTTCTTCTGGTTTACAGTTAAGCAGCTTTGCTGTGGGAAACCAAAGTATGCTTTTTGAATTGTGACTTGATTTTTTTTTTTTAAATCAATTTTGGGAAATGACAGACTGTTATTTTACCACATTTTCCTTTTTTTGTAAAGACAACTTTTATGTATATTGAACATAAAATCTTTATGTTCTTTTCTCTTGTTTCCATCCTGTCCCTCTGTTCTTATTATGAGATTTCCTGCTAACCAGTTGTCTGCTCTAAGCATTTTGCTATTTCCAGAGTCCATTAGTGTATTTATGGAGTTATTGATGTCTGTCTTTTTATTAACAGCTGTTTTAGGTTTTACTTGATCTTTTTGTAATTGTAGTTTTCTGGTGAAACTTAGCTTCTTACAGTTTTTTGGACATCATACTGTTACTATTATTTCATAATTTATTCTTTGGCAATTCCATATGTGTGCATAATATATTTGCTCCTATTAACTTTTCTATTTTCCTCTTGTCTCCTCCTCACTCCTTTCGATTCCTTCTCAACATATCTCCCTCCTACTTTCGTGTGTGTGTGTGTGCGCGCCGTGCGCGCACCCACACTCATCCCACTGAGTTTAATTAGGGGTGTTGCATGCCTGTGGTATGGGGTTATTTACTGGATAGTGGGGAGCTTACCATTGGCTGCTCCACTTAAGAAAAATGACCTCCTCAGCTAGGGGTTAGGCCTCATGTGCCCTCCCCATTCTTGCCAGACTATTGATGGGCTCCATGTTGTGCAGTAATGAAAGCTGCTGTGAATTCACAAGTGAACATACTGTTAGTATTTTAAATAAGGTTTGTTAACATCTTTCTGAGTTATTTCTGAGCCTGCTCTCTTTTTACCTTTTTGGAGTACTGGGAATTAGAGTACCTTAGGTAGGGCCTAGTACATGATTTTATGCAAACGATCTGCCACTGAGCTGTATCCCCAGCATTATTTAGTTTTTATTTTGATAGTCTCACTCTGTAGCCTGGGTTGGCCTTGATCATGATCTTCCTGCTTCTCCTTCACAAGGAGCTGAAATTACAGACCTATAATACTAGGCCTGGCGAGTCTGTTTTCTTTCTTTGCCATGTGGTGTCCTTGCAGGTGGTGTGTAACAATCACAGTGCCTTTGAATGATCACATTCTTACACCATTGTTGTCAGGATGCAGGTAGATAAGAGTCTCAGTCGGATTGAAGGCTTATGGTAATCGAGTACCCTGCTCTTTCTGCTGGGCCTGAGGTATGGCATAGACAGCACACCATTGGGGCAGGGGCAGTCCTGGCATCAAATGTTGATCTTTTCTTTACTGAGTAGACACAACTTCTCATTGGCCTGTTGAGCTTTTTGCCCTGGTAGGAGAGAACTTGGTCAGGCCAAGAGGAAAAGGCTATACTAGCTCTCATTTTCTGGGCCTGTGCTCTTCCAAGGCTGGCCGCAGTTTCTTCTCCATTTTCCCAGACTGACAAAAAGGCAGCTGGGGCCCTGTTTTTCTACCATGGCCTTTGCTTGGGTCCCTATTCTCAAGGAAGCTCCTGGGCACTTGACACCATTGAAATCTCAGTCCTGGTGGTTGTTTGTGCGTGCTTACTCAGTTGGGGTTTAGTATCAAACAGTAATATTCACAGTGATCCACAAGTCCTTTGGAAGCATTCCTAAATTGCATATAACTTTTACCTTAGATGGTATAACCTAATAGAACCCAGTGCAGGAGCTCATAAGAAAATCTGCCTGACAGTACTATCCCCTGAACTGAAAATTAAAACGTCTGTGGGCTAGAGCAATGTCTCAGTGGTTGAGTTCTTCCTCAGCACCCATGTTAAGCAGATCATAACTCTGGCTCCAGGTGATCTGATGCCCTCTGGTTTCTACTAGCACCCGCACACAGGTGCATACCTTCACACACACACACACACACACACACACACACACACACACACACACACAAACAAACAGACAAATAAGAACAAATCTTAAGAAAAAAAGCCCATGGTTCTGGGTTTTTAATGTTTTAAAAAATATTTATTTATTTTTGTTTTATGTGTATGAATGTTTTGCCTGAAAGTATGTGTACCACATTCATGTAGTGCTTGCAGAAGCTAGAAGAGAGTGTCAGAATCATTGAAACTTGAATTACAGTTTTGAGACACCATGTGGTTGCTGGGAACTGAACCTGGGCCCTCTGCAAGAGCAACAAGTGCTTTTCACCACTGAGCTATTTCTCTAGTCCTGGATTTGTATTTTTTAATTAAGAAAAAAATAATTTTGTTTTAGTTTTAACAATGATAAAACCCCCATAAATGGGCTGTTTGAATATGGACTTGAATGCTTTGAAAGTTAAAAGAACTCTTGGACTATAATGACTTGAGAGTTAAAAAGCCCTTAGGAGAGCTCTGGGTAGGATCCATTTAGTGCTTAGTGAGATCAGCAGGTAAGGCCATGCATAGGAACTCAACTGGAGATGATCTGTTATCTGTGGCTGTATCCCTGCCACACTGCTGTAATGAACCAGGTATTCTTAGGAGCATGCTTATGACCTTGAAGAAGAATCTTGGTTTCCGTGTGGGTTTTCTAATTATATTTGGTAATGGGATTAATTTGTCACATGCCATATCCTGTGTAGCTGCATGCAAAAATGCTTTACTGTGCATTCTTCATGAGATGAAGTTCTAGCTGCTCTTCTTAGTTATTTTAAAATCCAAAAATCTCATGTGGTTTGACTGTGTAAGTCACTAAGTGTTACCTTTTTTTAAAGGATAAATCAATTATAATAGGCGAAAATTAATGCTAAGATATTTCTTATAACTTGAAAAAGTAATTTTTTTTTTTTTTTTGGTTTTTCGAGACAGGGTTTCTCTGTGTAGCTTTGCGCCTTTCCTGGAGCTCACTTGGTAGCCCAGGCTGGCCTCGAACTCACAGAGATCCGCCTGCCTCTGCCTCCCGAGTGCTGGGATTAAAGGCGTGCGCCACCAACGCCCAGCGAAAAAAGTAACATTTTATATAATAGTATTTGCTTAATATCTTTGAAATAAGTTATAAGTCTTGGGGATATTAAAAACAATACAGTCCTTTGTAATTATTTAAATGCTATACTAAAAGTTAATAGAAGTGTATACGAGAAGCTAAAATTTCCCATTTTTAATAGAATAACAAGCAAGTGACCATTTTTATTATTGTTGGCTATAGTTGTTGTTCCTTTTACCCAAGTGCTTCCTGGGTAGTCAAAATCTAGAAGATAAATTTCTTTAACTACACTTAAGGGGGCTTACATGTCTTAAACTATATGGTGTCAAAAAAAAAAAAAAGTACATCTGATGACGTCCTAGAGGAATCCCTTCCATGTTAAGTTATGGATTTGCAGTCATGGATTCTTGTCCCTGGTGGACCCTCTACCCTTTGAAAATGAGTTACTCTCCCTTTTCTCAGGCCCTGTATCTCCTTTCTGCCTTGCTTTCTGTGAGAATATTTATTGTCCTTCGTGAATGGATGGACCCACTAGAAGATCTGTTCCTTGATTAATCTGGAGTGTGTTACCAAGGCCTAAGACAGTCAGTGGAATGACAGATAGAGTAGTGGAGGTGATAGCATGAAAATCATTTCAGTGTGTCAACAGAATTATATTTCTTTACTGAGGGACCAAAACTGGCAATAAACTTTATGTCCATATTTCATATTTTCTAATTATTGCAAAGAACCTTGTACTAAATGTCCATATTTTATTTTTTTTATTATTTCCAAGAACCTTGCACAAAATTATTTTGCAATATAGTTTTGGAAATACTTAAAAATACCCTAAATTACTTATTTTGTTAAAATTTTACTTAATGACTGAACATGTAATTTAGTTAATGAGTTAACATGTTTTTTTTTCCAACTACTGTTTTGTATGTATATAATCACTGTGTTTTGACTCCTTAATTGTAGATTACAAAAGAAGACTTTGCCACATTCGATTATATACTATGTATGGATGAAAGCAATCTGAGGTAATCATTATATACAATTGGTTTTTTAAGACAGGGTTTCCTTGTGTAGCCCTATCTATTCTGGAACTCACAACTGCCTCTGCCTCCTGAGTGCTGAGATTACAGGCGAGTGCCCCCATGCCTGCCTTATAAGGTAATCATAGTATCCCTGTCCTCTCAGTGTGTCATAGGCCTAGCAAGTGATTGTACAGAATGTCTTACAGTTTTTAATGTACAAGGTTGATTATAATTTACAGAATTATTCAGGATGGCAGGAATATCAGAGGGTGAGGTATGGTTGTCACAGAGATCAGTTTGCAGAGATGTGTCTTCCAAAAAAGAAAGTCCAGCTAGTGCAATGAATGGACATGGAGACCAGCTGGTTTGGGGCTATAGGTTTAGAGGTGATGCATTGATTTGCATTGATTCTGTTTACTGCTGTAATACATGAGAAGTATCTTGTATCTTATTTCCTTAGAAATGCAGCACTCTTAGAGTAAGTCTGATAAGATAGAGACTTTACTGGGTTTACATTTTTGGTTAATTAACACTGATGGGCTAAGATGTTAAGTAGCAATGGTTGCTCTGTAATGCTGATGTGGTCTGCAGGTCCACACCACTCATTAGTAAATTCACTTTATTACCAAGGAAGAAATTGAGAAAATTGTGGACTTAAGTTGCTCCCCTAAGTTCATGAGACAGATGGCTGGGTATAGAAGGGCCTAAAGCCATAGCTGCTTCCACCTTGGCCTTCATGCTTTCCATTGAACTCATTTGTCCCATCCACACTTGCCTCACTCACCTGTCCTTGCACTCAGTCCTACTTGCTTCAGTCTTCACTTGACCTGAACGTTGTCCAAACTGCCCCTTTTTCTTGGGATGTGGTATACATGGTTTTTTTTTTTTTTCCACTTCTCTCCTGACATTTTATGTGTCTGAAATAATATCATTTTTATTATATCAAAATCCATTTCAAAATCAAAAGAAAACCTAATAATTGTGTGACTTAAAGATGTACATTTGGGTATCAAAATCAGTGCACTGTGGCATACAGCTGCAGGAGTCCCACAGGTCTTCAGAGTATTCTGTTTCATTTCAAATCAGGTTGCACGGTTGTATTTTGATAGGACATTTCATAAACCCTGAGCAGATGTCCCTGTTTAACTTAAAACCTTAGATCAGAAATCTAAGTTCATGTTTTGATTTTACAGAGATTTGAATAGAAGAAGTAATCAAGTTAAAAACTGCAAAGCTAAAATTGAGTTACTTGGGAGCTATGATCCACAGAAACAACTCATTATTGAAGATCCCTATTATGTAAGTACATTTCAGGTTTGGGGCCACTGTTAAGACGTGCAGGAAATATTATTCTGTAGAATTAAATGACAGGAGTGGGTCTTCTGAGGACATTGTTATCATAAACCATTGTTGGTTTTCTTTTGATGTCCTTGCAGGGCAACGATTCTGACTTCGAAGTGGTGTACCAGCAATGCCTCAGGTGCTGCAAGGCCTTCCTGGAGAAGACTCACTAGATGGTCCTGCCCACCACCATTGGTCAACTCACTCACCAGAGCCATGCCCAAGGGTGGTGGCAGTCCTTGGACCCATGCCCCACCTGTCTTTTCAGCTGACTTACTGTCATCTTTAAAATAACTGTAGGTGTAAATTAGGTATATGTTCAGAAGGATAAAAACATTTGAGTAAGACAATTTGAGGTGTGGCTAAGCATTCTTAGACTAATTGAACCTCTCAGCTTGTCCTAATTACAAAATAGTGGAACAAGCAAATATGGAACAAAATAGAACCCAATAAAGTAAGAATGACCTACAAGGTCCAGGTCAGCCTCTGAGCTCAGCCAGCCTGAGTAGTCTGGTCTAACTAGAGTGTGTGCATGGGCAGCACCCAGTGGTACCATTTGCTTGCCTTATACCTCTGTCCTAGACTCTTGTGACAATAACTCCATCCATATCAGCCTTCCATTTAACATTGGAAGAGTTTAAACTCAGACACTGAGGACATTTAAATATTTGAAAGAGGAGAAGCTGGCTGTGATAATGCAGGCCTGCAATTCCAGCAGGCCACTATGAGCTATACAGTGGAGATGGGAGCAACAGATTGATAAAATTAGCATTTTTACTCTTACTTGGTTTTTGTCTGGTGTTTTTGAGCTTTGTTCCTATTTTGCCCCAATAGTGGTGTTTGTAGTGTTCTTTCATCAACATTTTAAAAAGTTAACAGGCAAGCATAAGTAATTTTAGTGCATTTTCAGAAAAGTGACCTCAAATTCTTATGGCTATATGTCAGAAAAGAATGTGAGTTAAACTGGGACGTTAACAAATACAACTGAAATAGAAATCTGGTGTCTGCCTTCTTTTTTATTGACAAATGAAAAAAGCTAAAACATTGCCTCCATGTGCCTTTTTATTTGGTCTGATGTTAAGTTTTTGTACTTATTCTCAATATTAGAAAGTAAAATGATGAAAATTATAAGCACATTGCTGTGACAAGTGGTGATGTATGCTTAATTAAGAGACTCCAGGAACTACCCTTCTCTATGAGCCTTCTTCATGTAACTGGTGCTCCCCGCCAGCTTCCTAGCTGAGTAGCTGATAACTATTTTAGCCTGACTTAACTGGTCACAACTGGTGCCCTCCAATCCTGGAGAACTTCTAGTTTGAAAAGGCATCCATCCATTTTGAAAGGAAGCACAGAGACCTGGGAATATGCAGTTACCTGCTTGGCCAGAGCCCACTCTCAAAAGAGGAAGATGAAACAGCTGACCCTCGAGGAAAGCAACCATCCCAATACCCTCTTCTCACAGAAAGGCCATGATGTCCTGACAGAGACAGACACTTCACCAGTTGACTTTTTCTGGCTCTTGTGGGGTTTTGGTTATAGTTTTCACAAAGTTAAAAACTAGGAAAGCTAGCCGGGCGGTGGTGGCACACGCCTTTAATCCCAGCACTCGGGAGGCAGAGGCAGGCGGATCTCTGTGAGTTCGAGGCCAGCCTGGGCTACCAAGTGAGTTCCAGGAAAAGGCGCAAAGCTACACAGAGAAACCCTGTCTCGAAAAACCAAAAAAAAAAAACAAAAAAACAAAAAAACAACTAGGAAAGCAAAAGGCAAGTAGTCAACTACAATAAAGAAACAGATTAAGTCAAAAGCTCTCTGTTCTAGTTCAGTAGTTGCTTCAGGATCTCAAATTTCTCTTTCACGTTATAAAATCCAATTGTTTGCTTGAATTTTTACATGTATATCTTAGATGCAGGTCCTTGGTATTCTGGTGGCAATTTTGTTCTATGGCTGTCTCAAACAGCACCATGTGTTTATAAGAGCTCATGAACAGAAGTTTACCTTTTTAAGTTCAATCCAGTTACATTTATTTAAAATATAGCCATTAAAATTTGGAATTGCTCATAGGGTTCTTAGCTTGGCATTCTCTTACAGTCATGTAGGAAATGGTGAATATGAACTTATTTGGAGTATTGATGACTAAATGACACCAAGTAATCAGGAATTTGTGTCATTTAATACACCTACATAGACACACACACACACACACACACACACACACTGAGCAATGACATTGTTATAGAAGAGTCACTCTGAAGACTGTTCATTATACCAAACACTTCATTTATTTCCTTGTACTTATTCACAGTATTTACATTTTGTACAATACCTGGAATGTACTTTTACAGAGGACAAATGGGACTGGCCTGGACATATCTGCAGATTGATATGCCACTGTCTTCAACACAAGTGAGGTTTTTTTGGTTTTCATTAAAATTTTTCATGCAGTTCCAAACTGTACTTTGGGAGTTTAATTGTAGAAGTAGTACAAAATGTCAAATCATACTGTATACTATGAAAATACAATTTAATGTTCTGCCTATGTTTTTAAAGAAATACTCCTTTTGGTTCCACCTAATCTTAAAAGGGAAATGCCTCATTTTATAGCATTAAACATCAAATGTGGAGTGTTCTCAGTTCTTAAAATCTAAAGAGTGGCAAGTCTCACTGACAGAAACATTGATTTGCTGAATGTATATTTGTAAACTGTCAGCAACATAGAAAATACAAAGGGATTACGGAAGAATGCAAAAATAAATCTCTGTCCACAGGAAATGGGCATGAAGATGATTCTGTTCTCTGTTGGTTTCCAAGGCACTTTTCAAGGTTCCTGGTGTTGCTCCTTTGCAGCTGAAAACAATTACATTTGATTTTATATTGCCACTCACTTTTTATAACCAATTCTAGAGGACCAGTGAGTTCAGCAATATAATAACACATTTATAAACAAGGAGTCTGTATCTATCTTATGTTCAAAGTCTAGGTCTTTCCCCCACTCCCACCTGGAAAACAACTTAATTCTTTAGTTACTATGTGCTTGCTGCCTAAGGGATGAAAGCCATCATGCACACCTATGAATAAATACTTGCTACTGTTAACTTTAGTTCTTGGTCTTAATGTACATGGGGATCTTTGGATATTCAATCAATAGAGTGGCAGTTTGTGTCACTTCAGGGAAAGTGACACAAACTTGCCTTAAACTTCTGTGTTCACACAGTAAACTCACTATTTAATCAAAACCCTTTCTAGTACATCTTGTTAAAATACCTGTCTACCTGTTAGTTTTAAAGGAAGGGTAACATCAAGATTACTAGGCCATATTTAGGTTAAACCAGGTACTTGGATACTTCGTATTCAAGTCTATACTTTAAAAAAAAAAATCCCAGAGCTCAGGCTTTTCATTTAATTGACCTGTAGGTTCAATAATAAGGTGTATGTGTGACTCATAATATGCTTTCTCTGGTCTGAGGACAGTTACTGAGCTTCCCAAGGAAACCTCATGAGTTTGTTCATTACTTGTCTCCTAGGACTTGTAAAACCTGACCCTTAGGCTGTGGGCAAGAGATGGGACAGGAATCTAGTCCAGTTGTCTGGAAAAGAGAAGACGAGAACTAAGCAGAAGACTGGTGTGGCCACTGTGAGCCAGCAGAACACATGCTCAGGGTTTTCTCCATGTGGTGAGACAGGATGCTTGTTCTGGACCTGACTAGTACCCTGAACTAATCTGCAAAGTACAGAGACACCTACCTAAGTTTATACTGGTGGCCACTAGATACAGGTTTGCTGTCAGTTTTAACCTTCTGACTTAAAAGAGTTTAATCTTTAAAAAATAAAAGTTTTAAACTAATAGTTAGCAGAGATACTAGTGTTTTAAACTGTACCCCCCCCCCATATTTTGGCCAAACTGAACTTATTCCATGTGGGACAAGTGACTGTTGAAGCAGGTGGCCTTTGGTGCAGAAGTTTGAGAACACGGATCTTCGTGCCCCTGTACTGTGTTGCAATATCCTGTCTGGATAATGCAGGAGATGTAGCAGAAGCCACTGTGACTTACTGTGGCTGCCCCATGCCATATCTCTTCAACATGCCTTTTCCTTGCTGTTTTCTGTAATATACTATTATTAGGGCAAGCATAGATGTGCTGCTGATGCCTGGCAGACTGAGAGCTGGTGCATGAATACAGTGTGCTGCTGGTAGTTTGGCTCTTTGGGAAACTGAATCCTGTACAAGAGCAGCCAGCCCTCAGGAGGCTAGGTGGTACCAAAGGCAAGAAAGTTCTCAGTGGATAGGCTGGACATTGGCGCCCTACTTCCCAAGGGACACCCAAAGGATATAATAGAACTGACATTTTTATTTTCCCAGCACATTACCAGCACAACTACATGTGTGTGTATGTATGTATGTATATGTGTATGTATATGTGAAGAGAAAACACTTCAATGAGCTATAAATGCAGTGGTTGAAAAAATTGAGAATGTTGGAAAGAAGGGAAATGAGGGCACGTACTTCTCAGCTTTGACTAGCATAAACACACCTGCTTCCTCCAGAAAGCCAGGGTGCTTGTGCAGCCTTCGCTGCTTCACTTCACCATTAGAGAGCCTCTTATTTTTAGTGGCTTTTGGTCTTGATATAGCAATCCAGACTCTGAGGATGTTGTGTACTGGCCCTGCTGACCCAGCTAGGTCCAAGGTTTACCTCTGTGCACAGTGCTGCTGTTGTACTGGGCATGTCTGTATATAAAAGAGTGCTCCTCTCATCCATTTTTTATGAGACAAGCTAGAATAGCTATTAAAACATGCAACATTTTTTATTTGTATTTTCTGGAGAGCAGGCATGTTTTCTGGGAACAGCCATTTGTATTCAGGAAGTAGGTCTTATTTGTGGTGTGAATCTCTACCTAATAATACCTGACACACTTAAGATATAGAAATACAGAACTGATTAAACTAAAGTCCTGTCAACCGGCCTTAAACAAATTAGTACTGTGGAAATCTGTGTTGGGAAGTAAAGCCATATTCCCCCTATACATTGTTAGCAGCACAGTTGAGAGCATCAAGTGTACACAGTTGAGAGCATCAGTGTACAGTTACAACCTGATGGTGCATTTACGTTTCTTCCACTAGGCATTAGGGGTGAGCACTCATAGAAACATTTATTAGCTATGTTAGTTTTTTTTTTTTTTTGCTATAATGATAAGACTCCAAACCTTTACCAGATACATAAAATTTGCGTGGCTGTGGTTAGTAACAAATAGTATAGTCTAACTTAAAATTTTGTATTACTTTACCAAAGTGCAAAAGGAATGCACATTTGACAATATCATGTTTCAGGGTTTTGTGTGTGTGTGTGGTATAAACATATGTGTATGAAGATGTGCGTGCCCGTGTATGCATACAAAAGCCAGAGAAGGATGTTGAGTGTCCTGTTATGTAGCACTCTACCTTAGTCCTTCAAGACAGGGTCTCTCACTGAAACTGGTGCTAAAGTGATCCTCTTGTCTGGCCACTGCAGCTCTGGGGCTATAGGAATCTGTTGCCATGTCTGGCATTTTACATGGCTAATGGGGATTTGGAACTCAAAGCTTCATGCTTACATAGCAAGTGCTCTTACCTTCTGATCTATATCCCCACCCACATGCCTCAGTTTGTAAATTTGGTGTTTTTATGGATTGATAGGCAGTGCAATGCTGGGCAGCAGAGAACCACAGTTCTAGCCTGCCACATTCTATATGTTGTTTATTAAATAAACTTTGAAGGACATCTGTGTTCATAAATGTCAGTGAATTAGTTCAGCCTTGAAGCCAACAGCAATGGGTTAAAACATGTGCCCTGATGTAAACTGTGCTGAAATCAGCTATGTGCCATATGAAGCTCCAGTAACAATGTCCACTGTAGATAGCCAGCAGGGGGAGCCTTCTACTCATGGCCAGTATTTTGAGATAAGTCGATTGTCTTTTGCTCAGAGAAAGGCTACTGTAGTGAAAGAATGCATGAGTCTAAATGCCCGTTGTTTTTTGTTGTTGTTGGTGGTGGTTTGTTTGTTTGTTTTTTAATGACCTACATGGGATACTAACACTTTCTGTGTGTCCACCACAATTGTTTGGGAGCTTACCTTATCTCTCCACGCACATGGGACTGACAGCCAGCCGAGTAAGTAGCCTGGCACATCTTTTATAGTCTGCAGTGAAAACAAACCATGGACCCTTGTCAGTTGCCTGCACAACATTAAAATTAAACATAGGCTGACTTTTTTGCAAGTTTATAAAGAGTTATAACCACCATTTATTTTTTAATATTCTGACTTCCTTAGAAGCAATATAATCTGTTATCTGAAATTATGAACTCTATATTGCTTACTTACTTCAGGGGAAATTGGCATTACAAGTAGAAATCAGATAAGGGCTACAGAAGGGACAGACACAGCATCCTCTGAAGTGTGGCTGCCAGGTCCACAGAAATCCCACGAGTGTTGCTTCTAGTGAGAGAGGCTCCTAACATGCCTTTGTGTGAACTCTCTTTCAGATTACATGCAGATTAAGTCCCCACCTGAGATGAGCCTTATAGACTTTTACAATGATGTCGGAAAGAAAGAGGGCCAAAAGGATCAGGGCAGACTGGACCCAGTTGGGAGGCTATGCAAGAAACAGAGGCAAGGGGATAAGAAGGTCAATGCTGGTCTGGGCTACAGAATGAATATGAGGCCACCTTGAGCAACTTAACAAGAATATGTCCCAAAAAGTAAAGTGAGAGATAGGGGTGGGTATTGCTCAGTGATAATGTGCTTGTGAAAAGCTCTAAACTCAATTATCAACAATGAAGAAGAGGAAGATAAAAGTTTAAAAGCAAATTTTCAAGTGTAGACTGGAAAAAAAGGTAACATTTTTTGAGTGCAGCCTGATGGTCACTGCTGCCTCCTAGATTCCATACTTTATTTTTCTGCTCCATCAAAAAATGTATAGGAAGGTTCAGTTACCACAGCTATAGGAGAATTTCCCCAGGACAAAATTCTGTGAAAAGCTTCAGTAATTTATGATTTACTAAAGTGTATTTCTCAGGAGTAACAAAAATCATCAAAAGGGGAAGCATTTATCCTCAATGGAGAATCTGAATGAGTGACAATGATAAATATTTACACACTCCCAAAAGTTAGCTTCTAAATATTTATGACATATATCCCTTTGGTTCAAAGAGGAAAGAGAGCCTAACCTACTTATAATTGGTCACCTAGATTTGTTTTATTGCTCTTCTTCCACAATTTTTGAAATGTAGTATTCCTGAATAGATTCTGTAACAAGGTGGAGTAAATTGTGAGCTCAGGAGTCATCTAATAAACAAACTGTACATACTTCCATTTGTAATTTGCCTAGAGATTCTAGGTGTTCCTATCTCACTCAGTCCAAGTCTCAAACAATGCTCCTCAACCAGTGATGTGCATGTAGAGTAGAACAGATTCTGTTTGTCAGGAATAAGAGATTTGGTTCTTCATTCCACCAAGCACTTAAGGCTATCTAGGAAGGCTGGACTCCATGGTCCATATCAGTTCTAGCACCCCAGGATTTCAGCGAATTTCTGAACATCCTAAAACATCACAGAAGGGCTATCATTCTGTTTTAATGAAAAAAGAGATGGAAATGGCTAATTGTCCCAATGCACAAATGTGTCAACCTTCCACCACTTGGGACTCAGTTTAAGTTGTGACCAGGTTTTTTATATATTATTATCAAAGGATTATTATCAACTCGTGAGAAATGTGGAGAATAGCAAGACACCCTTGGAGAAGCTTGAAGAGACTTTGCAGGGTGGAGCATGAGCCTTGAGCCTGGTGTTTTGATGTTTCTATGACAAGCAATTCAAATTTTGTCTCCTAATCTCTAAAGGAATGGGTTTTAATGCTAGAAGGTCATGTTCAAATTTAGAATCTAGAATCATATTATTGTATTGTATGAGATATAGGTTCTGTGGCCCCAAGAAACAAGTTAGTAATTCTCAAACAGAAGCTATTTCATTGCACAAGAAAGTAGGGGAGATAATGATATAAGAGGTTCACACGGCAAGTTCAAATGAAAAATCATACTCTATAGGAAGTATGTTTGCTTACCCTGGGCTTTAGACCTGACTGTGTCTGACACATGCTAGTGAGAAAGCCTTGCTGGGCCAAGACCCACAGATGTGATGTCATGAACCTACCTAGCAGTGTCCATCATACAGAAGCAGTCTGTAAATGACAGGCATTCATATTCAGAGAAGCTATGCTTCCTAAACAGAAAAAAATTCCTACTCCATGTAACCAATATATCTGTGTCAAGCAGGAAAGGCTACTTCAGTCTGCTAACTGGGCTGCTGTCCTCTTTATCATCTCTCAAAGCAGCCAGCCAGATCCTAGTGTGTCTGCATGGATTTTCTCCTGTGAAAGTCGTCATCTCATTTTTAAAAAATGATTTTTTGAAGAGTGCAAGGGGTCATTTGGGGGGAGTGAAATATACTTCAGTAGGTAAGTAGATGAAGTGTGTTGAAAATGAAAAGAAATTTAAAGGAAAGACACATGAGAAATGGGCCAATGTATAAGCCCTGTGTCTCTGAGCTGAAGAAGAACAGCCAGAAGAACAGCATTTGGAATAGCAAATAAAATTCTTAGGTGATGAGAGTTTTTATTACTAATGGAAAGAAAAATAGCACTGGTCAGAGCAATGGAGATGGTAAAAAAGTTTGATGGGAAAATTTCAGGCCAACCAGACTGTTTATACCCCAACACTTTGACCACCAGCAGACCCCTGAGCATCTCACGCCTAACCTGTGTGATGTCCAATAGACTAGAATATGGACTTTGTGCCAGAATTCATAAACAAAATGAGAATGTGAATGAAAGGAAGGGTTCAGGCCATTTCAAGATGGGTTACCATGAGGTAAATACTTCCAGTGGTTGTTGCAGAGTTTAAACCATCTGCTCCAATGTCTAGGCACCCTGCCCCAATCCAGACAGGTAGGGACCTGTCAAAAAGCAAACCTCCTACACTGAGAAGGAAGAGTGGAGCGCCATTTGCCTATTGGGTGCTCACTTACATGCAGGGATGGTGCAGTCTCGCGTGTTGTGGTAAAGTCTGTGAAAGTGCTTGCTGCACTTCGGACTGAAATAAAGAGGACCTGGAACACAGAGGAAGAAAGTCACAAAGACTCAGGGCAAAAAGGAGCAGGGAGGGCGGAGGAGTGAAGGGAACACACACCTGTGAGATGTTTCAGAAACTTGTCCTTCATCCTTAGATCTCGAGGAACAATCTCTATGAGGGGTGAGAAATCGTATTACTTGAACAAAGCACCTATTAAGTGTGATCTTAAGTGAATGTGGAGGAAATTTTTGAGACTTGCATTATCCATACTACAATGCACTGGATAAAATAGGAGAACACTTGGTATTTGCATGTAATACAATGCGGACACTTAGATCAGGACATGATTTTTCTCAAACAGCATTAACTACTCATAAAGCTCCAATATTATCAGTCTATTCTCTCTGGATATGATAAGAGTCACAGGCCATAAAGTTACAGGATTGAAAAAAAATGGTTTTGGATAGGTTCCAAGGGATGAATCACTTGTATCCACTTTAATTTAAAGAACTTTGAAATCAAATTCCACAGCATTTAAAAATTCTAGAAATAAACCTGAACCTTCAAAACAAAACAAAAAGATGTATTGAACACTATACTTTTGTAAGTAATTTTAAAGATCAAATTTCTTTACAATTCTCTGATAGTGAGGCTGGTGTGAACAGATGGGAATGTACATCACCTTGGTTTACAAGGCAAAGTAGGGTCCCTAAGGAAAGGTTTTTACACACTAACTCATAATCATGCTTTTTGTTGGCATCTGGTCCCCCATGATGGCTTCCTGTTTGTTTTTTCCCCCTGAGTTTGGATATTGTTTTTGCTTTATTTTCAGTCTCTGTAATCATTTTCTAAGTCTCTGACCCACATGAGGGCAATAACTTCTCTGTGATTGTGTAATGTCACATTTTATTCTTACCAGAAATATTATTCTCCTCTTTCCTAATAGCCAATGAGAGACACTGACATTGAGTCTTCCATGAGGGAGGTGGAGACTACTCCCTAAGGCCTTTCTTCATGTACTTCTTACTTGAGTCAGTTTACACAAAAGTGACCCTATCATATTTGACCTAATTGTGTCATGAAAGCATTAAAAGCTTGCATGCTTCCCTGAGAAATTCCCATGAGCCACTCTGGGAAGGGCTCCACCAGGGAAGCTCTAGCCATTTCTTCCTCTGCTGGAAATGGTAGGCTGGCAACCCTCCCCTGTAAGGAGCAGAGTGTCCTGAACTGGGCACCAGCACATCTTAGCAGTGGATTGGGATTGTTATTTTAGAGGCTCACACACAGTCTCCTGTTTCTGCCAGTTTCTTTTTCTTGAGAAATAATAAAAAACAAAAACAAAAAACCACAAAAAATTTCTTAGTAAAAAAATTTTTAAATTGATTTGTCTTTAAAACTATGTTTCTAAAAAAATTCTATTTAAGAAAATACTAATATAATGTGTCTTTCAGATATGGAAGGTAGCCCTTTCATCCACACTGCCAAAACCCACTTTTTGCTCCTCAGTACACACTGGCTAGAACTGTCTTTCAGGGCACACTGACAGTACCTCACTCATTCCTTTTCCTTCAGGTCTACATTGATGGACACTCAGGCATCCTTGGTTTCTCAGATCATATTGCCAAGACTTTCACTCACTCTCTATCAGATCTACATCGCCAGGACCTCACCCACTCCAGTCCTCGTGGTCCACATTGTTGGACAATCATTCACTCTCTACCAAATAGATTGGAACTGTCAGACAATCAGCAGTCACCCACTCTCTGCCCCTCAGGTCTACACTGCTAAGATACTCACTGTTTGTTCCTTGTAGTCTACACTGCTTGGATCCTCATCCACTCTGCATCCTACTCATCCATACTGCTACAGCTCAATCTCATTAACTTTCTGTACCTTGTGGTCTAAGCTGCTGGGCACTCACCCACACTGTTCCTCAGACTCACACTGCTAGGGCTCTCTCTTCCACATTCTATCCTCATATGTCTACACTGCCAGAACACTCACTACTTACTCCCTGCCTTTCAAATCTATGCTGCCAGAACCCTCCCTTACTCTATTTCATATTATGGTCTACACTGCTGAGCTCTTACCCACTCTAAGTCCTTC
Organism: Peromyscus nudipes; assembly: GCA_902168325.1. Lineage (NCBI taxonomy): Eukaryota > Metazoa > Chordata > Mammalia > Rodentia > Cricetidae > Peromyscus > Peromyscus nudipes. Next base: position 24,958 of record CABHPH010128272.1, read on the forward strand.
ACGTCTACACTGAGGAACACTCACCCACTCTCTGCTCCTCTGGGTCTGCCCCATAATCCGTGGCCTCCCTACGGCCCAAGGCAAAGTCGGACTCGCCAAGGAGCTGCAGCCTCTTGTTGTCTCCAGTGTGGAATTTCTTCAGCTCCTGAACCAGCTCAACTATCAACCTCAGCAAGGTCTGCCGGTCTGCAGGCCCCCGGGGCTGCGCACGTCCCCGGTCCCCCACCATGCTCAGCAGCAGCAGCATAAGGAACAGCGGGCGCCCTGACACGCGCATGGCCCCGGTGGCCTGCGTCGCGGGTCTTGGGACCCGCCGCCCCACCAGCCGGAGTCCAAGTTTCCCCGCACGCGGAGTCCGCGCGGAGACCGCGCCGCACAACTTTCTTTCACCGCGGGAACCGCGCGCGGGGTCTTGGACACTTCTCAGAAATAGGAGGCCACAGGTGCAGCCCGGCCTCAGGTCCGGAGCTGCGGAGCAGTTGGGTCACCCTGGACTTGAGAGGCAAGGGCACCTGCCAGCTGTGGGTACCGCACTGCCCTCAGGCACCTGCTCCCACGCCGTGGATCCCGCGTTGCCCTCGGGCACCTGAGCCCACGCCGTAGGTTCCGCGCCTGCCGCGCTCCTCCGTCTCCCAGTTCCGACACTACTTCATGAGCTCCAGCTTCACTTGTCCAGCGCAGGGACACAGGGCGCACAGCTCCTACGAGGACAGCGCCGACCCTGCTGCTCCGAGCCCCGCTGTCCTCGGGCGCTTCTTATCCCCGCGGCCGCCGACGTCAGGCGGGTCCCCCGGGTTCCGAGCGCCGCTTTAATTAGAACCACCGAGGCTGCTCCGGGGCGCGGATATTCGTCAGGCCCCTCCGCCTCTCGCTCTCTCATCCCCTCCCCCGTCCCCTCCGGGCCCAGTCTTCAGTCTCCGCCCCTCCCTCACGTCTCCACCCGCGTCTGGTCTCCCCCTCTCGTCCTTCCTCTGCCTCTCCTGTCTCCCTCTCCCGCAGTCTGTTTCCCTCCGTTCCTGTCACAAGTGACAGGATGAGCAGAAATGCCTTTACCGGGAACTGGGATATGTTTTTGTCTAAATGTAGATCTTGGGCTATTTAAAAGGAGCGGCTTGATTGCCTCGACATTGACATTGAGTGTCATCTAGAGTCTGGACTTTTCCCGAGGTGGGATCTGCCTGACACAGGCAGGTTTCAGGGTCTGAAGAAGACGGTGGGAGCGCCTTGCACTTGGAGGGACCCAAGCAACCTGCGAAGGTCCTTGGAATAGGGACAGCGCTGGACCACGGGCTCTTGCCGCTCAAGCTGCATCTTTAAGAAAGTTTGATCTTTTGAATTTAGCCAGGCACATTTACAAGGGCACAGCAATTTACTTGCTTGATTTTTTTTTTCTTGTGATAAGTATTACCAACTGCACAGTTTCCCATTTCATTGGTGCTTTCTGGGCAGGAGCTGGACATCCTCCAAGTCAGCGATCACATCGGGAAAGGTGTTCTTAGTACAACATCAGAAAGAGAGAACGCAAGCATTAAAAGCCTTGATCTTTAACCTGCAGCTGCTCAGGCTGTTGCGAAGATGCAGTGCCTTGCAAGTGCTCACCTGCATTGGCCAGGGGTGAGGAGGGGATCACTGTGTGCCAAGCCCCTGCTCTACATGGATCCTGGAACTCTAATTCCGTCTCCTCTCACCACCACCTTCTCCTTCCCCTCACTGGATCTGTTGCTCTAGAAGATCAAGTACCTGATAGAGTGGGATGAGTAGCTACGGGAGAACCTAAAATGTGGCCCCTTGGGTGGTGTGTCTATCTTTAAAAGCAAACAGTTTGATTTTCCAATTTGGGTTTCTTTTAGTTTTAGGTTTTTTAAGTTTATTTAATTTGTTGCATGCAATACAGTGGAAGTGCATAGGTTCCTACTGAAATTTATGCAAGACAAAGTAAAATTTCATGAGAAACAGATCTTAAGCAGATAAGATGGGGTACTTCTCCTTTCCTTTCTCTATCCGCACATATAAAGGGACAAAAAGTTCCTCTGGTAAGAGGGACTCCAACTGCCCAATAGCTTTCCTTCTCAGCAGGTCAGCATCCACCTAGCTCTCTGGTATCTGCAGATCTATGCACCACTAATCACAGTGCAGTGGAACTTACAAAGGTTGTTGTGATGATATCTTGCTTAATCACATACTATTTTAAACTTACATAGACCCGTTTAAAACTGTTTCACAGAATCAAAAGCTTCAATTTTAAAGACAAAACAAAACAAACCAACAATGGAACGGAATCCACCCCTTCAAATTCTACCAGCACAACAAGCCTTGCTAGTGGTGAATATTATCCTTTTGTCTTTTTTTTTTTTTTTTTTTGGTTTTCAATGAGACAAATGGGTTCCTTGTGGGACTCCTTTCTGTCACCCAACTGTATTGTGCACGACATAGATAGTTAAATGCATAAACAATAGAGAAAATGTGTTTGGTTGGTTCCTGGACAAGAACTATGACAATCAAAGATCAGATACGTCATGTGTTTGTTCAATCTTGCAAAGCTCTATACTAAAATGACTCCAAGTATACCTCATTTCACACAATATAAACATTTCCAGACTTTAAACACTTACTTTAAAGAATGTATTATTCATTATTATTGTTCGCTCAACTTTCATACAATAGTTTCAGGATGAATTCTGTGGGGTTCTTACCAGAATTCTGTATGTTTTAAGTTCCTTAGTAGCCAAGACTGATCACAGGACCATACATGCAAGTTCACAAGGACTTTGAAGGTAGAGTGGAATATTACTTGGTCACTCCAATTCTTTTTACACGAAGTGAGCCTTAGTGGTTGGACATTGTCCCTAATCTAAAACTATATAATTCTGTGATGTTTCAAAACTACAACAACAAAAAACTAACTTTCTGAAAAAAGCTGGAGGTAATTCACCCGAAGTAATTACTATTAGCTTAACATCTATTGGGGGGGGGGTAGTTATTAAATTCAAATAATTTCCTTTTTTACTAAATGAGCAACTGTTTACTGTCAAGGATTTCATAAGCTAAAAAGAGAAAACTAGCAAGAAACTATATTCTAGGTTGTCTTAGTTTACTTTTCTATTGCTGTGATAAAGACCATGACCAAAAGCAACTTGGGAAGAAAGGGTTTATTTGACTTATATATGCCTACTTGCAGTCAATTGAGGGAAACTAAGGCAGGAACTCAAGGCAGGAATCAGGAGGCAGGAAATACAGCAGAGGCCATGGAGGAATACTGCTTACTGTCTTGCTCCCAATGGCTTGCTCAGCCTTGTAGGTGGAAGTTTCTTTCCTGCCCACCAGTTCCCAAATAACCGACACAGAGAATCAATATTAATTATAAATGTTCAGCCAATAGCTCAGGCTTATTACTAACTCTTAATTTTCAATTAACCCATATTTTTATCTATGATTTGCCACAAGGCTTGATACCTTTTCCATCTTGCTTCTCTCTGCTTCTGCTCATGACTCCTGTCTCTGTCCTTCTTCTTCCCTAGCATTCTTAGTTTGCTTCTTCTGCCTAATGTTATCCCGTTCAGCTATTGACCAGTCAGCTGCTTAATTTAACCAATCATAGCAACATATATTCACACAGTGTAAAGGAATATTCCACACAGTCTGCTTTCTTATAAAACTCATGACCACCTGCCCCCAGTGGACTGGGCCCTTCCATATTATTCATGAATCAAAAAAATACCATACAGACTTACCTACAGGCAATATGATAAGGCATTTTCTCAACTGAGATTCTCTTTTCTAGATAACTCTAACTTGTGTTAAGCTAACAAAAAAAAATCTAACCAACTCATAGGTTTATTGGGAGGATTATTTATTTTACTAGATTTAAGCTAATTTGCTTCTGAAGAAAATTATATTATATGATAGAAAGAAAACAACAGAGAGGTAAAAGTTGTATATAATCTGCCTTCACTCATATCCATTTCAAGAGACAGGAAAATTATTTTCTACAATGATAAACAATGTAAATTAAGCGCCAGCATTTTATAAAGGACTTTGCCTTGTCTGTGGAAAGTGTATATTTAATTTTAGATGAATATTAGCTTCCTTTAAATCAGTGGTTCTCAAACTATAGGAAGAATGTCTCAAAATACCTTAGTGTCTTGCCCTTTGGAGGTTTTAACATCCTATCTTTCTATGGCAACAGTGGAAATAACTTTGTATGTGTATATTAATCTTCAACATGAAAAAACCTATCTGTGGCATAAAAGAGAATTTGAACAGTCAAACTGGTCTATAGGAATATCTGAGCCAAATGGCATTTTATGTGCTCAGCAGCAACACCAAACTCTTTACATTTCATATAAATTCTGCAGAAGGTAAAATATCCTGATTAAAAATAACACATACAATGATACAGTGTAAGATAGAGACTGAAAAGTGCTACATAGTCCCATATATCAAATCCTGAAGGTTTGTTTTTTTGCTAATTAATTACTCTGACAGATCAATACATAGTAGCAAGCTCATACATGCTGCCTATGTTTCTTATCCACTCTTATTAAGAGGAATATATCAGGTATAGCTGCCCTTTTCTGGGGGACTGTCTCTCTACTGGATCCTGGATTTGGGCCTGAGTGGAAGTGAAGAGGATAAGTTGAATTTTAGAAGAGTCAGGCCTGTTGTTGGTCTTTTAAGCAGAGAGATCTGGGGCTGTTCTTCCACCACAGGTAGGATTAAATTCAATATGAATAAAATGAATTTTGTTAGGACCCCTCCCCCCACCTCTAAAATCTAAAGCAGCTCAGGAAGAAACCATTACCAACCCCTATCCACATTTAAAAACAGTACACTTTGGAGACAACAGAGAGGAATGTAAAACATTAATAATACTCAGATTGGAGAACATGAGCTTTGCTTTTACTGCAGGAGCTGCCTCTCCCATTGCTCCACTTTGCTGAAGTGAAGACACCTGTACTAAGGACAGAAAAGAGGTTCTTCACACTAACAATAAGCTTTGCCCTGTACTCCAGCCAATCTGAGAGTTTAGAAATTCATGGTCTCCTGTCTAGTGCGTTTTCTTTTAAAATATTTTTTATTTAATTTTTATGTACATTAGTATTTTGCCTGTATGTATGTGTTGCACCATGTGCATTTTAGAATTCTATTTATTTTAATCTTTAAGATTTATTTATTTTTACACTTCCCTTTCTTTCCACTCCTTGCTTTTATTGACTGATATCCTAGTCTAACCTTGTCACTGATCTCTCACTGACCTCTGCAGGCCAGGTGGGGGCTCCCTTGCACTCTGTTTTTTACCTATCATAGTACTCATCTCCTTTGCTCTGTTTGGTTTTCGTGGCATGCTAAACAAATAATGGAGATAAAAAACTTATAAAGAGAAAGTTTCAGAATTCAAGCCATTGCTTTTGGATAGATAGCAAGAACACATCAGGGTAGGAACACAAAAAAGAAGCATGTGATGGAGCAAAATTACTCATCTCAGGAATAGGAAGCAGAACAGAGAGAGTAAATGTCCCACTATTCCTCTCAAGGACACAACTCTTAATGACCCAAGACCTCCCACTAGGTTTTATCTTTCAAAGAAACCACCACCTCCCAATAGTGCCAAGCCAGGTACTCATTCTCCAACATATGGCCTTTAAGGAATGCTTAAGATCAAATTATAGCAAATCATGTGCACCCACGGTTCCCAAAGTTTCACAACCATCTCACAAATGAAAAATCTATTCAGTCTCTTAAGTCACAGAAGTTGTAGCCTTGTTCAGAAGTAAAAATTCAAATTCTCCTTCAAGATTGAAGACAACTCCACTGTTAGCCCATGTAAAAGTGAAAAAGAAGCCATGCCCTCCCAACGCACAATGTTATAAAAGTTGCAGAGTAATCAACCACTACCAAAAGGGAGGAATAAGGAGCAGAGTGGAACAAGCTCCAAACAAGACCAAAACCCAGAAAGCCAAACATTAAATCCCCAAACTCCATGTGGGTTCCCAAGAGTGGTGTGACCTGCTCAGGTGGCTGTGATTGTTGCACTCCACAGAACCACTCTCAGTTCAACTCTACTTTCCCCTGTAGCTTGCTTTCACAGTTGTTCAACTTTCCTGGCACCTCTAACTTGCTGGGGTCTCTGTTATAAGTTATATTTCATTCTTACAGCTCCACAATTCACCCTGTGAGGAAGTCCACACACTGCCTGACCTCAGGCTTTCCTTTGAAATATCAGCAGAAACTATGACCATGATTCTTGCATTCTGTATCCCTGAAAAATGTGTCATATAGATGACAGCACCAAGGCTTGATGCCATATGAGCTGGACATGGGTTTTCTTCAACAACAGTTAAATGGTTTCTACTGCCTGAACACAAGTGTCCAGACACTGTGGGCATGTAGGGTACCCTGATTCTCTTACCAAAAGTTCTACCTTGGAAAGTCTCCTAAACACTTTTGAATTTCTGTCTTTCCAAGTCTTTCCAGCAAGAGGTCTTGCTGATTCCTGAAATACACTCAGGGCTTCTTTCTTAGTATACAGGTGGAAAACATTTGTTTTAATTTTCTTTGGTGTTAGAAAGAAAACTCTTTTAAATGTGTCCCTTTTCTCATAAAACTGCAATGAGATCTGCTCTGTTCCTCATTGCTTCTGATTATCCCTATAAATCTGGCTGAAAGTGTCAGCTTCAGTGTCACAAGTGCTGGGATTGAGTTTTCTTCTATAGATCACCTAGTCTATCACATTTAAGGCAACCCTTCCACAGACCCTCAAGATATGGACAGAATTCAACCAAATTCTTTGCCAGAGTATTATACAGATGGCTTCCAGCTGTCTTCATTGTCATGAGAACCTTCACAAGCCTAACCTTTCCTGTCCACATCTCTGTTATCATAATGGCCTTTTGATTCCTTGTATGCATTTAGAAATTCACTTATTTCTTTTAGATTTTTATTCGTAGCATGTCCTTATTATTCATAATTTCCCTAAGTGTCTGTTGTAATGTCTCCCCTTTCATCTCTAATTCTATAATTTGGTACTTCTCTTTCTTTTGGTTATTTTTGGCTAAAGGCTGGTCAATCTTGTTAATCTTCCAAAGAACCAAAAATCTTCATTGATTCTTTGTAGTCACCAAAAATTCTTACTAAGTTCTACTTACAGCATTCAACATCATCAGATAGAGCCAAGTACCAATTTTCCAGGCATCCCTCAATTCCATCAAGTTTACAACCAAGGTTAATAATCACAGATACATGTGCTATGAAAACCAACATTGCCAAAAATATAATGATAATTTGAAATAGGCCATTTCCTTTGAAGGCATGAAATCACATAGTAAAGACCGACAAACTGTATTTTAATGAAAGTCCTGATGTTTTATTTGAACTGCTTTGGAAATTCTTGTAGGAAAAGGGATATTCAATATGCCCTGTGATGGCAGGGAACTATTCATATTGGCATGGAGGTCAGACAGAGGAAACTGCTTAATAAAGCTCCCTTAATAAAGCTCCTTAATAAAGGTCAGGCCTGGAACCTCAGAGTTTAAGATAGAAACATGAACTGAGAAGAAGGAAGGTGAGTCAATAGGAGAGGGAACTTCACGATCCTCTCCCCATTCTCTCCAGAATAAGATGTGGAAAGTGAAAACACTGCATATACAGCTTGAGTTCTTATCCTCTCTTTGTAGATGAGTCCACTATATATTTGATGCCTGCTTCTTCATGCTTTACATGGACAAGGAAGTGCAGGGCTGGAGAGACGGCTCAGAGGTTAAGAGCACTGGCTGTTCTTCCAAAGGTCCTGAGTTCAATTCCCAGCAACCACATGGTGGCTCACAACCATCTGTGATGAGATCTGGTGCCCTCTTCTGGCCTGCAGGTATACATGCAGGCAGGACACTGTATACATAATAGATAAATAGATCTTTAAAAAAAAGAAAAAAAGAAAAAGAAAAAGGCAAGTGTACATACTACCTCAGAATGTTTGTGAACAATAACATATGTTAATTTCTTACTACAATTCCAATATTTAATAAAAAAATTAAAAGTAAACAATAATTATTAGTTCTTAATACTTGTTCTGTATGATCTGGAGAATGATCTACTACTGCTGCACTTTGAGTTTCAAATGAGTAAGTTATTGTATCAAACAAAAGTGAAAGAACAAATAGTAAGTATAGGAGGAAGAAGCAGACAGATAGCAATATATCATTAAATCAGATACAAAATTCATCAGAGTTGACTAGAGTATCTTGATCGAGCAAACACAAGAAACACTATCAAATAGTGGGCTCACAAACATCTGGCAGAAATCAACTGGAGAAGCTGTGCTGAAACTGTTAGCAAGAGTTCCTGATAAAGCTTTTTCCTCTACAGATGGGTTTTAAGCTTTACATCCTATCATGGGCACTTTTATACTATGGGATAAACAATAGTAACCTCTGTTTTCGATGGTTTACCGTCTAGCTCTTCTCAAGGATACAACATGACCTGAGACTTTCGAGGACATATGACATAAACATGATTGAATATGAGAGAAAGGAAGGCTCTCTTGTGCCTAGTTCACTTTCAATGAGCTTAAAAAGCACACAGTGAGTTACCAGTTTTAATGCATATTATAATAGTGTATATGTCTTAACCACCTACATTTTCCTTTCATTTCTCTTTCTTTTTCATCTTTTCTTTTTCTTTCATTCTTTCTTTTCTTTTCTTTTTTTTCTTTTTTTTTTTTTTTTTTGACAAGTTTCTCTGAGTAGCTTTGGCTATTCTGGAATTCACTCTATAGACAAGGCTGGTCTCAAACTCACAGAGATCCACCTGTCTCTGTTTCCCAAATGCTAGGATTAAAGGTGTCCACCACCACCACCACTGCCTGGCTTCCTTTCATTTCTAACAATATTTCATAAAGAGGGCATATTTGAAATTCTATAGAACATATATTGGTTCAGAATATGTAACTTACAAACATAGAAGATAAATATGCAAGTGCACCAAAAAATCCTCAGTTAGTAAGTTTTCACGAGAGTAGCAGCAATCATGACATGGATAATAACTGAGCCTCAGTTCAGTGAATCAGTGTCCAGGCCATCAATGTTCAGGACAAGCTGTAGTCTAGGCTATGCCCCAGGATCTAGCCCAGTGGATGAGGTTCCATATATGTGAGTAATGTCTACTGCTCCAATCTGAAGCAATATACATGTACAATTAAAAGAACATATATGAGGTATTTTTTTTTCTGGCTACAGGCATACTAAGATTATGAGTTTATTAGAAATGTCTACATTTTCTTGATCATACTCATACCTACAATAACAAGGACATTTGACCATAGCATTATTACTTCCTCTGACATTTTCCCACTGTTATTACACAGTCTTTATGAGGAGAGCAATCAGATATTATTTCAATCCATTTTGGCTTCTGTAAAAAATATTATAAGCAGGATTACAGTATATCAATAGCATATTTATTTCTTATAATTTGGAGGCTGGGAAGTCCAAGATAAGGCACCAGTAGATTCTATAGTGTCAGAATTTTGGTGAGTACCTTCTTTTCATATATATGTACTTTCTTGTGGATTCCTCGGTGTGAAAGGGGCTAGGCAGCTTGCTAGGTCCTCCTTTATAGGCATAATAATCCCATTATGAAATTACTTTATTGACCTCTTTAGTTTCCCAAGGTCCCACATCCTGTACTATTACACTGTGGATTAGGTTTTAATATGAATTTTGTGAACACATATACATGCAGATTACAGCATACCATCATGCTGGAATTTCATCTGGTTTGGGCTTGCATAGACATGGGGAACCCAGGGGTCCAGGGGTTTAGCTATGTCTTGCGTGGGATGTCTGAGGGAAAAAAGTCTACATACACTATGTTCTTATGTCTGTTAACTTTGTTCCTCTAAGACAAAATTCTATCAATACAGCTATAGCTCCATCAGGCATTCAGGGTAGGAATAACACTAGATACACCAAGCTCTATATCCACCTACTTTATTTCTCTGGGATGAAATCCTGTTTCTATAACTTCAGTTCTGTCCAGTTCCCTAGCTCATAGTCCTGCTAATGACTAAACTCCTATGCTACCAGCCTCATCTTCATCCTCTGTTTCCTCATTCTCCATGTCCACTACCCTCTACTCAGAAAACTCTACATGAGATCTGCTTACCCTCTATGGAATCTCTGTCTTCCTCTCTTCTCTCTCCCATGCTGTTCTGTCTGTTTCTACAGAAAATGCCTGCCCTTTCTTTCCCTGGGTGGTTCTCTGCCTCCTCAGGAATGTTATTCTACCTCTCACCTTGATATGTAAAAACCTCTTTTGTTCTCAGTCAGTTGCTCTGGAGAGCTGCTAGGCCTCAGGGCAGTTGGGGGGGGGGGGATAGTCTGAGCTTCATTTGCACAAGAAACAAAGCTATGCATCTCCTGCCTGCTTGTCTTTGCCTATGCCAGCTTGTCTTTGCCTATGTGACCTTATCCAGGTACTGGCTCCAGTAGGAAATTTACCTTGAAGTTCAGCAGGTCTGAAAATATTTGGCCATGCAAGAATTTCATAGTAGAAGATAGTTGGAATATTAAAGGTTGGATAGCACCAAATATTCATAATAAATAGCTTGCCTCTTGACAGACCCTTGGCCAGTCAAGGTATAGCTTTAATGCACAGCTGAATCTCTATGATATATTCTTGCAGCCTGCAAGACATAGATCTTGTGCATGCTGTCACAATCACTGTGAGTTTATTTGTGCAACTGCCCTATTGTATCTGGAAAAGATTGTTTCCTTAAAGTCATCAACAACCTCTGTGTCTTACAATCTTTCCACATTCCTTCCTTGAAGGATCTTCCTTGAAGATACTTGATAACTGGAGGAGAGAGATGGTATGTCCCATTAAGGGCCAGACACTACACCATCTCCTATTCTTTGCATGTTGGCCAGTTGTGGATCTCTGTCTTAACTGCCACCTCCTACAAGAAGGAAGTTTTCTGATAAGGGTTGAGAGATGTACTTATCTATGGGCATAGCAATAAGTAATTAAGAGTAATTTTATTTTTTTTTTTTTATTTTTTTATTTTTTATTTTTTGGTTTTTCGAGACAGGGTTTCTCTGTGTAGCTTTGCGCCTTTCCTGGAGCTCACTTGGTAGCCCAGGCTGGCCTCGAACTCACAGAGATCCGCCTGGCTCTGCCTCCCGAGTGCTGGGATTAAAGGCGTGCGCCACCACTGCCCGGCAAGAGTAATTTTAATAGTGGCTATGGAGTCTTTTAAAAGGGCAACTGTACTTTGGGAGTTTCCTATCATATCCAGAAGATACTGTCTGAGAGAATTATTTCCAGTCCTTAGGCTCTCACAGTCTTTCTGCCCCCTCTTCCACAATATTCTGTGAGCTGTAGGTATAGGGGTTGTTACATTGTAGAAGTCCCATTTGGAGATAGGCACTTGTTCTCTCCATTTTGACCAGTTGAAGATCTCTGTAATAAGCCTCTGTCTGCTGAAAAAAGGAACTTCTTTGATGAGGGATTAGAACTTATCTATAGTTATAACATTTATATATATTCTTTTTTTTTTAAGAATTTATTTATTATGTATACAATGTTCTGCCTGCGTGTACATCTGCAGGCCATAAGAGGGCACCAGATCTCATTATTGACGGCTATGAGCCACCATGTGGTTGCTGGGAATTGAACTCAGGACCTCAGGAAGAACAGCCAGTGCTCTTAACCTCTGAGCCATCTCTCCAGCCCTTATATATATTCTTATAGCTATTCTTAAAACTAACTTATCTGTAGTTGTAAGAATAAATATACTGATTTCACTGTCTCTGCTTTGATGTTGGTTCTGGGTTTCTTCATTATTGAACATGTAAAGCTGATTATTGAAATGATGAATATCATTAACATATTGTTACTTTTATTCAGATATATTAATACATATTTTATAAATTACACATCAGAAAATAATTGATTGTGAGAAGCAATGATGGATCATAACAGCGGTGTTCTTAGTCTGAACACTATGTTGTGCAAGGAGAATTTTGGAGTGTGGCAATGGACAATGACTATTTCCCCAAAGAAGAATGGACTTAAGAAAGAATAGTGTTTTATTTTATTTTGTTTTTTTAAAAAAGAACACTATATTAGTTACTTTGATCGTTGCTGAAAAAAAAAACAAAACAAAGACAAACAGACAAAAAACCTCACAAGACACAAAACCTTGGTAAAAGCAACTTAAAGAAAGAGAGATTTATTTTGGCTCACAGTTTGAGTGTATAGATTATCATGGCAGAGAGGCATTGCATTTATATTATAAAACAATAGTAGGCTGATGAAACGAAAGGTAAGTGCCCTGACATTATCCTGAAGATGTAAAGCCTGACTTTTCAGATACAAACTTAGATAGCTAAAATGTATCAATGTTCATGCTGCTATGTGGCCAATACAATGAAATCTGGAGAGAAGCAATACCTGATAGTGATTGATGTAGTTTTATAGGTATTTCCTATTAAAACATGAAGACAAAACTGTTTTCAAGGGACCAGTTTTGCTAAAATCAATCAATAGGTTCTACTTAAAAACAATCAACAGCTCCTCTTACTGCTAATGATTATGTTCTTACTCAATTTTGATGAATATTTCTAAAGACAAATTTCATGTAATTTTCATCTAATATTAAGAAATTCTGTTTTTTTCCCAGCAAGTTGAACTCAGAGAGTGATAGAAAATATTGAAAAAAGTTATAACCACTCTAAAGCTATAACTTACATTAAGCCAGCGTTAGAAGAAGTGAAAGCTCTTTACGTGTTTGACATTTATTTGAACTCTTATGATTCGTACATTTGTAAAAGAATGGTTCTTCATGTTGAGTGGGCAATTACAATTTCCTTCATCTTTTAAAATACATCACTGTTGAGAAACTGTTATATCAAATGTTGGTGTTAACTCTATCAAGTTTAGGGACATTTAGACACAGAGGAATGACAAAATAACCAGCCAGATGCCCAGATGTTTGGCACCTCTGAAATTCCCCTGCAGTGATGGCCAGCTCCTCACAAAGTCATTTTGCTGATCTGGCTTTGAGGGTATGCCTGTAATTACCACACATATACGGGGGAATACTGGTGAATTTTAAGCTGGCATGAATCTTAAATGCGCTAAAGATGTTTGTTATTTAAAGAACCCATGAGTAACTTTCTTTTTTAAAAGAAAGAAGCATTTCATTAGGAAAGTTGCTATCATCTCTTCCTTTTTTATGTCTATAGAAATTGCATGTCACTATGTAGAAATGGATTTTTAAGACAAGTTGTGGTTATTTTAGAATTATTTCTATTATATATTTTCATTTTATGCCATCTACTTTACAATGTAATAAATTTTCATATTTAGGACTTCTTGGCTGACAAGAATATAGATGTTCTGTTTAGTGCCCTTGAGTTTGCTTTTCCAAATCTCCTCCAGGAAGAGCAAACTTCATCTGAGCCCAGGACTTTGAGAAGAGATGAGCATGCTGCCTTTTGGTTACACAGGCAGAATGCACTCTAATAATCACCATCACTTCCTGTCCAATCTTTGGGGTCAAGAGCAGAGTTTTATTCTTTATACATTCTTTCTCATACAGGCATTTTTCAAAAGTATTAACATACTGGAAAGATCAAGTAAACGGGTTTCAAACAGAACTCAACCAATACATGCCTGCAGATTTCTTTCATATTCAGAAGCTTCTCATTTCTCCAGAATGCTCTTGAAGTTTGGTGTCTCCTGATGATGAAGATGATGATGAGATTCTCAGGACCAGCAGGTTAGGAATGAAGTCTTAACTTTGCTTGGACTTCCTTAGTGAACTGAATCTTTGTTTCAGTAAGATGCTTAGGTGATCTTAGGTATGTAAAAGGCAGAAGACTTATTTAGGCCACTTAAAATAAACTAGACTATTCTGAAAAAAGAAAATGATCGCTGGTCCTTGACTGCTCACCACCTCTATTATCTGTATAGTTATGGCCAAATGTAATACTTCTCTAATCCTAGGTTTTCTAATACCCTAGTGATGATTTCATAATAAATACACCTCAATCTTACATTTAATTGAGATAATATTAACTGTATGTACTTCTTTCCTCCTCCCATCTGTATCTTGTTTTTATATTTTTATTCTTAATGTTGAAAATGAATGCATTCTGTTCAAGCCACCGAACCTGTGGCTTAGGCTATAAATGATCTTATAGTTGGAAATAAATGGTATAGCAATGGCTTTTGTGACAATCAATAGAAAACTCAAGAGTGGTTTATAATTACACATAAAATACATGTACAGATTACATATCCTGGACAGAATATGTGTTTTTCCACCTTAATGTGGAAAGTCTTGATTCTTATTTAACAGATAGAGTCTGCAGCATGGTGCTTCTAGTTTTTTTAAATAAATGAGATGGATTCCAGACTTACTGTATAGAAAGAACAGGCCCTTGTGGTCTGATTGGGTAAAATTGAGAGTTTCTATCTCTGCTTTGCTTATATGAACAGGGGCATTGGAGGTTGAATGTCTAGGACATCAGTAGCCTGAACCAGATTCAACTTTGATTCTGCCAACTGATACTATGCAATGTAAATTTGCAATTCTGTGGTCAGCAACATAAATGTTTTCTTAAATATATTTAATATTTTTTCTTCTTCTCTTTCTTCTTCTCTTTTTCCTTTCTTCCCCCTCTTCCTCCCTGCTCCCTGTTACAAAGGAAATTAAGATTCTCTTTTGAGTTTATAAACATACTCAGAAGAATGGAAACAATAATTTTATTAGAGTTTGAAAAACAAACAAAAAAGGCACACATGCTGTAAATTTAGGCATATGCCAGGAGGAGGGAGAAGGAGAGAAAGTTATGGTTTTAAAATTTGACATAGAAATCAGAGACACAGTGAGAAAACCCTGAATCTCAGGAAAAGCATGCTTAAGGTTTGACCAGTATCTGAAAAAGAGATGAACACGCTTAGTCCTAGCTGCAGATCTGAGTTCAAAGGGCACCCAGTTCTATCTAGGCTCTGGTGTCTCAAGACCAAGGCCATATGGTTAGAAATAGAAATAGTTAATTTAAGAATGGAAATGTACTTCTGAGAGTGGAAGAGAACTAGGGGCCAAGGAAAGTATAAAAAGTATCAGGCCTAAAGGTGCATTTTTTCTATAGGACATTTACATAACATCTACCTGTCCTCTGTATTTCTTGGGCTTTTTCTGTTTCCTATATAAAACTTGGGTGAGGGAGGACTTCCATTCAGTCTCTGTAAACTATCTTCTTTCATAGGAAAATCTTGATGTTTCCGTCTCCAGTTCTTACTCTTCTGTCTTGCGTGGTCCCCCCTTTTCCTTATTTCTTCCTTCTAATACAGGGTTTCTCTGTGTGTCCCAAGCTGGCCTTAAATTGCTGATCCCTTTACCTCTACCCACCTCTTGAATACCAGGGTAATAAGCATGTACCACACTGCTTGGTTCCTAGTCCCAAGTGACCCAGTCTTTTAGAGTGACTGCTGTTAGATAAGAGTTAAACAAATTGTCAATATATACTGATTCAATGGGCCATCAATTATGAGGTACCTGATACAACGTGTGAGATATTCTGCTTTCCCAAAGATGTTGCAATGATAATCTGTCAGTTTATGGCTTGTTAAATGAAACTAATTCGCATTAGGTTTTTGTCTTTTTGACAACCATGAGACTGCAATATGTAGATTTTGCAGCCAGTTCTTCCTCCATTGTGTTGTTTTTTCATTCTTTACATCCTCCCATCAGTATGTATAATTATTTATTGTGTTGTCAGTAGCTAGCAATAAAATATACTTAAGAGAACACAGTAAGATACAATATTTCTCCTGCATTTTGACAAATAACATAAGTTAAGGGAAGAATATGGTTTAACTTTGGAGAAACACAGTTTGAATTATATAGAATAAGTTAAGTATCCCACCACTTGCCTCCTATATTTAGAAAGTATCTTCTGGGAGCCTGAGGCATAACTTGTCGTTATCTTCTCTTTTCCTCTCTTTCTTGTTTGCCAAACATTAACTTCTTCTAAATCTTTCATAACACTTTTAAGAGAACAAAACTTATCCACTCTACCAAAGGATTTCTTACTTATCTAAAGATAAGTATTTCTCTTTGGTAGGTACGACTGATTGGAAATCCAAATTGGAGGAAAACAATCATTAATTGATGAGCATGTGCAAGATCCATCTTGAAGGTTAAATCCCCTCTGTCAGTGACTTCAGAGAGCATTCAAGTTAATAAAATGGAAAGTGTGTAATCACTTGCAGTAATAATTGACTTAATGTAGCTCTTTGGGTTAAGCTGACTGAGTTCTTTGGAAATATGACTATAATGCTTTACTACCTAATTTTGTTTCAGATGGCCAATGGTCACCAAAGGCATTTTGTTCTCAACTGGAACTTACTCTCATGCAGATAGTGAGATCACTTGTTTTTGCTACATGTGGATTAGAAGCCACAAGTGCTAACATTAAGAATTGATCAACTATGTGATATCAAAAGTATAAATATTAACTCAATCACAAGAAGTCTTAACATTTAAAATCTCAATGTAAATAACAGTGTCATGAATACATTTGACTACATATTTAAGACTAGTACTCCAATCTTCTAGGTGACTCACTTTACTGAACTCACAGAACTCTAGTAGCACACAAGTTTGTCTAGCTTCATCTTAGAGAGCTACATTTTAATACACATCAGGCACAAAATACTGGATAGAAATGTAAAGTTGTATGGGATGGAGAACAGCCAGGGCAGGCTCAGAGATTTTAGGCAGAGCTTTTGTAAATCCCTAAAGCCACAAAGAATCAGGATTGAATGACATTCTAAGAATTCAGGAGACAAAAAGGAATGAATCAAAAAGATGTGAAATGAATTTTTGGGGAACATAGAATAGGAGATGTATGTGACACAAGTACTTAAACTATGTTCACTACTGTGTAAGGCACACTGAAGTACATACAGCTTTTATACAAGACAGTCTTATTTCATGGCCTGGCTTATGCTGCCTGGTTATGAATGTGCCTTAGTTCCCATCTGGACGGTTCACTGGGCTACATGGACAGCAGAACACAAACTTTGTGCTTGTAAGCATTTACAATTTGATTTAAATAAAAAAGCAATAGGAATTGTGGACAGCAATATGCATTTAGGTTTATATTTAGCTGGGGAGTTTTCATGTCAGGTAGGGGGTTCTGCATAATCTTTTAAATCTGGGGAAGCTGCTATCAGAAAGTTAGCATTGATTATATCATGAACAAATAATTGTTCTGCATATGGGAGAATCCAAAGAAAACAGAAAGATTAAAAAGTCAAGTAAGACAATGCATTTGTGTCCATGTAGAGGGGGTCTTTGAGGAATCACCCATTTCTACACTCTTCTCTCTAGGTTTCAGTCTGTGTTCTAGCTCTGAACAGAACCTGGGTACTGGTCAGCAATAGGCCCATCCTGCAGTATCAACAGAGACAGTAGGGAATTTCAAGGGATGCACAATAGATCTGTAACCCCATTGGTTGAATGTGTTTCTCCCTGGAAACTTCTTACTGCCTCTGCTGATACTGGGATGGGGGATGGGTTCTTCTCTCAAACTGAAAACACATGGAGGCTTTTGCAGCCCAGGAACCCAGGAGGTTATCTGCTGCTGCAGCCAGGCCTCCTTGTCTCCCTATTCTTTGTAATGGAATGGACTTCATCTGCTGCCCGGGTGGGTTCCTCTGAACTGTATACCTGTGTCATGAGAAGTTGCTGTGTTTTCTCATTTGATCCTAAGTTTGCTTATTTAATATATTTTTTTGATGTTTTCCTCCATTGGCTCTGTGGAGTGAGAAGTGGAGAAAGAGGAAAAGTGAACTTTAAAATTTTTATATTTATTTATGTATTTATTTTTCTTTCTTTTTTTTTCCTGTAAAAGTATGGATGTCTAATGCTTTCTGTCATGAGTCTTATTATATTTTTCTGCAATACAATGTTGGACAAAATGTGTGGGACAAAATGTGGCCAGATAATGCAGTTACCTGGTTAGTACCAGGAAGGAAGACAAAGGCCTCTTACACCCAGTCATTTCTGAGAAGAGCTTGGGTGCTGATCCACCACAGGCATGTATCATGGGTCAAAGATGCACAGTGGATGTGTAACCCTGTTGGAGGGTATGGCCACAGGATCCTGTGACTGTGAATGACATTGATGAAGTTCACAATCAGAAATCTCAGTTAGTTGTCTTTGTAGACTACAGGTATCAGAATAGCAATAATAGATCTGCTTTGCTTTTGACAGACTGTCTCATTTAGCTGGATGATTAAAATATAGTGACATTCAATAAGTATTTTGAATGTTTGATCAATACATTTTTTTTTTTTTTTTGGTTTTTCGAGACAGGGTTTCTCTGTGTAGCTTTGCGCCTTTCCTGGAATTCGCTTTGTAGACCAGGCTGGTCTCGAACTCACAGAGATCCGCCTGTCTCTGCCTCCCGAGTGCTAGGATTAAAGGTGTGTACCACCGCTGCCCGGCAACATTTATTTTATTTAATTAACTAAGAGTGAAAATTTTAGACAAGTCATTAAGGAATATTTTCAATTAGTAAGTTTTAATTATCTTCAAATCAAAGCTGCTAACCTAGGTGATATTGAAGACTGTCTCCATAAATGCTTTCCAAACAGACCTACAAGGTTATTCAAGAGATTATTTGGAAGACCTAATGGATTAAAATGGATTCTAAAAGAGGGTCTTCTTTGATTGAGACCACCAGCAAATGGCAGCCAAAGACTGGCCTATATGCCCAGAGTTTACATTTGCAGTAGAGGTCCAGAAATGTCTCCTGCATGAATACTTTATAATGCTTAAAATCTAAATTATGGAATCTGTTTGTAATGTTATTTTTGACTCACTGGTAAAGAGATATTAATAGGATAGAAATGGGGGCTGTGGAAGGAGTTAGCTGCTTTTACCACCCACTTTGGTCTGAGAGCATCAAAGGAAAATTACATATGGATGCATTGAAGAACTAATGGCTGTGCCTGCACCACCAGTCATAGGCCTGTTGAGCTAGAAAGACAGGGAGAACATTTAGTTTAAATCCCAGAGTAATGAAAAATAAACTAGCTCAGCTGAGTCACATCAGGTAAGAAGGAAGTAGGACCTGGAGCTCTGGGCAGAGTGGAGAAATATAGAGAACAGGATTTGAAGAGTTTGCCATGCAGTATGAGCCACCTGCAATGGGATAGTTCCCACAGTGCTTTGAGTCATGTCTATCCCATGGCAGGAGCTTGACCTCTGGCTTTTGGCCTCATTGTGAAATTGAAGGGTCCCTTTAGTTACACTTGTTCATGCATACTCTGTGCATTTATCATGAGTCATCATTCACCCAAGTAAATGCTGTTTTTCATTTTTCAGCTAAATTACTTTGTTGTACAGACAGACCTGTCAACCCACACAAGAGGAGACTCTGATGTTTTAATTTAATTAATGTATTTATTGTGATATAATAAAAAACATCTGTTGCTATCAGTTCTCTTGGGTCAGGGACTCTGGAGAATGTGTATGGCTGTGCCACTGCAGTTCCAGACTATACTTTCTGATTCTGGAAGCTCACCTGTCTTGGTTTGGCATCTCACTTCTGCATAAAGCATGCAAAATTAGGGAAGTTGGAGACATCTTACTAAGCAGGCCCTGACATTAGGTCTTGGAGATTGTTTCCAACTGACATAACCTTTTATTAAAAGGTCTTATAATAAAAAACTCAGGCCAGCCTGGGCTACCAAGTGAGCTCCAGGAAAGGCGCAAAGCTACACAGAGAAACCCTGTCTCGAAAAACCAAAAAAAAAAAACAAAAAAAAAAACAAAAAAAAAAAACAAAAAAAAACTCAGAATCAGATATTGGGGTGAAAGCTGAAAGATCAGAGAAACAGAACAAGCCAGCCATGATCTTACCTCTATAAAATTCTCAGTCTCCAGAGAGTGAGTTCCTGTTTCCTCATGCCTTATATACTTTTCTCCACCCTGCCATCATTTCCTGGGATTAAAGGCATGTGTGCTTCCCTGTAAAGGCATGAGATCTCAAGTGTTGGGATTAAAGGTGTATGCCACCATGTTTGGCTCTGTTGCCAGTGTGGCCTTGAAGTCACAGAGATCCAGATGGATCTCTGCCTCCCAAGTGATAGGATTAAGAGTGTGTGTCATCACTGTCTGGCATCTATATCTAATCTAGTGGCTGGCT
>CABHPH010128273.1:0-12824 GCA_902168325.1 Peromyscus nudipes
ATTTCCTCTGCTTCTTCATTGTTTTGTTCCAGTGAGTCTTTGCACTTCCCGTGTCTATCAGACAATGCACGAAGACCCTTTCAGTGTTTGTTTATTCCAGGAAGTAAGAAAAATCCTATGGGATGCTGTCTGGTCTCTGAAAGAAGGATGTCCTTTGTTCTTCACGATGGCTCCAGGCCAAGATAGTGCTAGCCTGGAGTAGGAACAAGGGCTTTTGAACAAGTGAATGAATAAATGTGTCTAATTGTAAAATCTCCTTTTGATCTGAAAAAAATCAAGGTCTAGAGAAAGACAGAAATCTTCAGTTAAACCAATCATTAGACTGAAACCGACAGAGGCACAAGAGGTAGAATTGACTGATTTGACAGAAAATAGCCAATTGCTAGCTGTGACTTGAAGTCTATGTGCCACATAAACCACATCTCTATCCTTCAGTCTATACTTAAGCCAAATACATCCCCTCTAGCATCTTCACATAACTTAAGTAGGACATCAAAACCAAAAGATCACAAAAATCTTGATTAACTTCTTGAATTGAATTTTCTGGGGCCCACAAGGGCTGTTGATGTATTACTTGGGTTTCTTTTTCTGAAACTGAAACCCTCCAGGTAAAATAGAATTGAAAACACACTGTTATGACTATCAATCCCCTGGTCTCAGAGAAGTCACTTAAAAATGAGCACCGGACAGCAGCCTACCAAAGAAGGCACACGGGAAATGGCAAACAATATGAATCAAAGGCAGAGCAGATGGCAGGAACAGCTGTGCGTGACAGCCATACTCAGGACAGAGCGTCCCTCTTCCCCATGTAGGTTGTATCACCTCACGCAACTCTGGCAAAGAAGCAGATCAGAGCTCACTATGTTCCTTGGAAGATGCTGCTCACTGGCTGCCCTTGTAAGGAAAGCCTTCTCCTTGGAGTGGCTCAGGTTCTTTTGCTGTATCTGCACTGGAGGTCCATAGCTACAGTCTCTGTCTTTGCTTTCCACTCTTTCTTCTGCAAGAAACTGGAGTTAGAATTGGATGCTACCAGCTAGGTATGTGCAAAAACCTGGATGCTTAGTTTTGCACAGATTCACATAGCTAAGTTTTTCTGATAAAAATATTTTTAAATGATACTCAGTGTTGATATTTATTGTTCTCTCTTATAAAAGTTTGACATATTTTAATCAGTATTTTATATGTTATTAATTCTTTGAGAACTTCATATATGTATGCAATATATATTGATTATATTCATCCCCAACTCTTTCTCTTTACTCCTTCTAGATCCACCCCCCACCTCCTCACTTTCTACCACCTTCTCAATCTCTTCTTCAAAATTAATCAATCCATCTATTTCAATTCACACTGCCCTTGTACTCATGAGGATGAGAACATCCCATGGAGTATGTTCAAACTATCAATGGCAATACCCTTAAATAAAATTGACTCTCCCTGACCTAGGAGTCATCAGCTGTCCATAGCTCTTCAACTAGAAGCAGGAGCTCATTCTAAGAGTGATGGCTGACTTGATCTTGTACCAGTGTGGAGCAGGCTACCAAAGTTGTTCTGAATTCACAAGTGCAGCAATCCTGCCATGTCCAGAGAATACTGCTTTACTCCAGTCATCCCATACCTCTGTCTCTTATCATCTTTCTGTCCCCTCTTCCAATGAGTATTCCACACTTATTCTCTGTACTTTGACCACTTGTTTCTATACACATATGCATACATGTATGCACAAATAAATGTACAAATTACATACATTTTAAATAATCTTATTAAAATAATGTTTCCCTATGGCTTTTTAGAAACATCCTTAGTGTTATTTGTTCCCCTCCTTCCCTCTTCTACCCACAGATAGGCATAACTATTATTTCCCATCAAATAAGCACCTTTTTATAACACAGGAAGACTACCACAAAGATGCACAACTGGTCAAAATGCAGATAATAAGTGACTTTGGGATGTCTAACCCCAACTGATACATCCGCAATGCAACCCCAACACCTAAGTCCAAAGGAAAATCATACAGGAGGGGGTTGAAAATTGTAAGATCCAAAGGACAAGAATGCCTGCTGCTAAGTAATGTCCCATGTAAAATCCCAACAATATGGTTGCTTGAAGAACAAGACGAGCATAACACCACCAGTTGACCTGACAGTGTGGAGAGGGGAAATTCGAGATGGCCTCATCCCTAGATAGAGAGCTACAGGTCACTGGCTTCTGAGAGAAAAAGAATCAGTTTACTCCAGGGATGAGTTCCTACAATGCTTGTCCAATCCCAAGCAGTCAGCTCTAGACATATGTATATATGAGAAATGCATAATGAATTTCATGAGTTGTGTATGTACATATAATAATAAAAAAGTAAGCCGTGGCTTTAGGATGCAGGTGGAACACAGGAGGAATTAGAGGGGAGGAAGGAGTGAGAATGATATAGATGTAGTGCTCATGGATGAAGTTCACCAAAAAAAATACTTTTAAAATATTATACTACTCTTTCTAACTTCTAAAAGATTCATTTTAATTTTAGTTATATATGTGTTTGTGTGTGTGTGTGTGTGTGTGTCAAGGTGTGTGCACATGAATGCATGTGTCCAGTGTCCAGAAGAGGGTGTCACATCCCGTGAAGTTGTTATTACAAGACGTTGTGAACTGCCTGACATAGGTCCTGGAAACTGAACTAGGATTCTCTGCAAAAGCAGTATGTGGTGTTAGCCCCTGAACCATATTTCTAGCTATCTCCATATGGTAGCTCTGGTGGTCCTCAGCATCTTCCTTGGAACAGGAGGCAGAGATGACTTATGGTCTATCAGTGTCAATCAGAGTCCAATCCTCTAAACTATACTCACTACATGTACTTCTGAACTCAGACCCAGGCCCGGAAAAGTCCTGGGCTTCGTTTTACCTCAGAGGCCATTTTACTGGAAGATCCCAGTTGAACACAATTGGGTGTTTGAAAGGATGTCAGCTTTCTACTCTTCTACTCTTCATCCTAGCACATCTCAGGGTCTCCTCTACTATCCTCTCTTCTCTTCTGTTCCCTTCCCTTCTCCTCCCTTTTTTCTTCCTCCTCCTTCTTCCTTTCTTTCTCCTTATTCTTTGTTCAGGTGTCACAATCTAATGGAATAAACAACATAGTAGTAGGAGGAATGACAAGATTCAAGGTCAGCAGAGATTCTATGTGACCTTGGAAAAGCGTTTTTATTTCTCTGTATATTCTCTTGCATTGATCTATAAACCCCTAACTAAGGCAATGTGCAATGTTTCTTGAAAATGTACCTGTGTCTAGGTATGTGAGCATCATGAAGTTTTTTAGCCTGTTCGTAAGTTCAATTTTAACTTTCTGTGAGTTCAGAAAGTCATAAAATTACTTGTTTGGCACATATTTTCTCATGATAATTTAATAAGCCAAAGACTAGAATAAAGTTTATAGCTTATTTTCATTTCTAATCCTATTTTATTTTCTAAGCCATTAGCAAACATCATCTCACAGGCTCAAAAGATAATTCTTCTCCTTCCATCCATCTCATATATGAAGAACTATAACCAATGTGCTTCGTCTCTTTAATTACACATGCAGATGCTGATAATAACAGCACTGGCAATAAAATATTGTGGACTCTATCCACTGGCAAGTAATAATATTTCTTTTCAAATTATGATAAATAAAGAGAAAGCTAAGTGCACACAGATAGTGTATCAGAATAATGGAGTGGTTTCTAATTCTCATTTCTTATTTCCATGTGATGATTTAGCAAACATAAAATTCTGGCTCCTAGATCCCAGATACACACTGTCTTAGTTAGGGTTTCTATTGCTGTGAAGAGAAACCATGACCATGGCAACTCTTTTTTTTTTCCTGGAACTCACTTGGTAGCCCAGACTGGCCTCGAACTCACAGAGATCCGCCTGCCTCTGCCTCCCGAGTGCTGGGATTAAAGGTATGCGCCACCACCACCCAGCCAGACGATGGCAACTCTTATAAAGAAAAAGATTTAATGGGGGTAGCTTACAATTTAGAGGTTTAGGCCATTATCATCATGGTGAGATATGGCAGCATGCCAGCAGACATGGTGCTGGAGAAGGAGCTAAAAATTCTACATCTAGATCCAAAGGCAACAGGAAATGATCTGAGACATGGGGCATGGCTTGAGCATATATGAGACCTCAAAGCCTGCCTCAACAGTGACACACTTCCACCAAAAAGGCCACACCTACTCCAACAAAGCCACACCTCCTAATCGTGTCACTCCCTATGAGCTTAGGGGAGCCAATTACGTTTAAACTACCACACACAAAAAATATACTGTGTGCAAACACCATAGAAACAGTTTATGGAAGGTCTGGGATGGATGTCAAGTTGAGTCTATATGTGCAGGTGGAAGCTTTAACTAGAACCAAGAATGGTGGTGTGATTTTTTCCATGTTTACCATCCTCAGATGCAAAGGACTTGTGTGCTATCCCTCAGAAGACCAAGGTCCCCTCAACTGGGTAAATGAGACCCCTAGGTCTTCACTTAATCTTCTTTTTTCATGTACCATTGTCTAAATTATGGCTTGAGACACTTGTACTATTTCTAACTCCCTATCCAAAACAAGTTCTTGATAGATTATGAACCTCATTCAAAAGAGAGTTCAGAGTTGGGAAGATGGCTCAGGCTATAAAGTGTTTACCTAACTAGCATGAGGACCTGGGTTTAGATCCCAAGAATAAACATTAAAAGTCACTGTGGTGGGACTCATCTATAGTCTCAGCAATACAGAGATATGAGGCAGACCAAACAGATCCCTGGAAGCCCTTGGCCTGACTGGTGATGCTCTAGGCCAACGAGAGATTCTCTCTGAGACAAAAAGCAGAAGGTACCTGAGGACAAACAGGATATCCTATGCCCTTCATATATGTACAATGTAAATATGCATAGTCAGAGACAGAGAGAGAGAGAGAGAGAGAGAGAGAGAGAGAGAAGAGAAAGAGAAAATGCATCGAATGTATCTATTAATTTCTTTAAACTGTGCACATTGCCAAGCAAGCTTACATGCTAAAAAAATAGTTGTGGGTTCATTTTTGTCTTCAAGTTTTATTTTGGTGGTGTACTCCCTTAATCCCAGCACTTGGGAAACAGAGGCAGACATATTTTTATGAGTTCCAGGCCAGCCTAGTCTACATAGAGAATTCCATTCCTAGACAGCCAAGGCTACATAGTGAGACCCTGTCTCAAAAGATGTTCTATCTTATTTTTTCCGAGTGTGGGGGTAAGGGGTCTGCTCACTTCCTTTTCTTGGCTACATTGAGGGTTTGGTGTATGAAAAGACAAGGACAGAGAGAAGACAGAGAAGAAGAGGGAGGGCGGGCAGGCAAGGCTGGGTGGAGCTGTGACCCTCCCCTGAACTACTGTGTTTGTTCTTCCTCAGCTCCTCTGAGTTTGGTTTGCATTTAAGTGAGAACAAATGCCTCTGTTGGGCTACAGTCCACAGAACAGCACCCACCCAGTGATACATCTGATGGCTGCAGATCGCTAAGAGAGGAATTTGGGGAGACATCACAGAAATAATGTCACAACTGAAGGTTTGTCACCACTGCATCAGAAGGGGGAGCTGGCCATAAAGAACCATTCATCTGACAACCACACAGACAAATGTTTTCCAAAAGTTTTACACAAATGCAAGGTACCAAATTCATAGCATTCTATGACATTGTGAAATGTGTTGTCTTTCCCTAAATGCCTCTTAATAAGCCATTGCAGGTCTATTTTTTGTCTCCGTTGTCCTCTCCAATAGACCATCTGTTCGAAAGACAGAGTGGGAAGTGCAGGTTTGCTGGCCACAGATGAGCACTGGCTCTCCCTCACACCAGCCAAGTGACCTTGAGCTACTTCGTGTTCCACTACACTTTCCACTTTGCAGAACACATTGAAAAGTAGCCAGTGACAAATGGCACTAAAGGCAGGAAAAAGTGGAAGCTGAAGTGTGTGTGTGTGTGTGTGTGTGTGTGTGTGTGTGTGTGTGTGTGTGTGTTAGATAGTAGGCTAGAGGGAGTATAATAAAAAAAATTCCATTAGGAAAAACTTTGGCTGTAAATGGAACACAGTACCTGCTCATCTCCACTTTTGAGGAAAGATAACAGCAAGGTTTGTATGGGAAGAGCATGATTTCATCATGATTTCATAATTCAGTTAAATACAGTCACTATGATCAAAAGCTTCAGATATTACACTGAGTGTTATGTCCAGATGAAGGAAACAAATGTGCCATTCTTCCTTAATACCCATTGGTTCCAGGACCCCCTATAGATAACAAGACCTATCCATGCTCAGGTCCCACATACACCATGGCAGAGTAGTTGCCTAGAACCTGCACACACTACTGTATGCTCTGGATAACTTATAATGCCTAACACAATATTGATCTTATATTGAATTGTTTAGAGAATAAACAGCAAAGAAAAACATCTGTACAAATGCACCAGTACTGATGCATTTTTTTCAAGTATTTTTATCTTGGGTTGGTTGAACATGCAGCAGATACAAATGACTGACTATGTAATTAATTGGTACGAAGGCAACCATACAGATGCTATAGTCGGAGTTCAGATATGACTGTAGAAGGAGAGGGACAAGAATTGTTTATTGTGCTGAGAAATTAGCATCAATGGGCCAAGAAACTTTAGGAAGGATCTATGAATGAGTTGGCATGTCTGACACATGCTGGAGACTTTTGACAAATGAAAAAGTTTTGAAAGGCAAACAAACCATTCTATTGAAAAGGAACTAGGGATGCTTCTAGAACATAATAAATAGAGGCTAGGACAGGTGATACATGTATTGCAGTGCTTTGGACAGTCCCCTATAACAAAGAATTATATAGACTAAAATATTAATAAAGCCAAAGTTTAAAGAAATACAATCCAAGTCTAAAGAAATGCTATCTCCCAACTAAAGGTCACCACTGGCTCTCCATAACTATATATTCTATCTCCTCTTCCTTGCTGTGTCCTCCTCTTCTCCCTAGTCCCTCATTCTATGCCTAACCTCTGTGGTTCTATGGATTTCAGCATGTCTATCAAAGGCTTAAAAGCTAACATCCACGTACAAGAGGATACATACAATATTTGTCTGTTGGGGTCTGGGTTACTTCACTTGGGGTGACTCTTTTCTATTCCATCCAATTGAATGGAAGATTTCTTAAAAATTTATATTTCTGTCTACAGTATGGTCAGCTAACAATGTTGGGTGGTGACAGATTACAGAATTAACTAGAAGCAACAGTAATAGTTACAAGAGAGATATGATGGTTATTCTTCCTTGTCAATTGATTTTATCTGGAGTCAACTGAAGGCAGGCTTCTCCAGTTATAGGCCCAACATATATCAGTGAGCTCCAGGGTAACACAGAAATTGGTTGGCTGTTGGCGCCACCAAGCCCAGTTAGATGCTGGATAATCCTTCCCTCCATATTCTATCCAAATTCTTATGTCACATAATCTCCATCGATAGCTTGGAGAAAGCTTGGACTGGTGGTTTTACTACATAGTGCTGGGAGGTAACCAGCCCTCTTGACTTCACCAAGCAGCGACATCTCAACACTTTGATCCCACTGAAGATCTAGCCGAAAGTGAGGCTGTGGCATTGTGAAAGTGTGTTAGCATACTGAGGCCCTGAGATTTTCAACTTCATTGTTTTAATGGTTAATAGTGTTTCAATTACCTTTCTTAAGTGATCAAACTGTGCGATGCTGAGTCTGCCGCTGTCTGCCACTCAGCCTGGCACATTCCTGTGTTTCTTTGGGCTGATTTTCCTCCTTGTACACCATCACACACCACTATTAGGTTGCTTATCAACCAGAGTTCAGTGCTTTGCTTTCTGTCTTGGTTCAACAATACTGGCAGTGCCAGAATCTTGCCCAAAGCCCACCATAGCATCCAGGAGCAGCAGAAAAACACCGTCACTGGCTCACTTTGTCCTTGGCTCAGTGGCTTCTAGAACTCAGATGCAAGTCTAGTGTACAGAGGGTTAATCCACAACGATGCTGTTTCACCAGACCCAGGCAATACACAGTAGGGACATCAAATCCACCTTGGGATGGTCATATTCATCAGGCTTCAGTTTAGAATGTGGAAAGAATCTAGCCCACATGACCAATGAGCACATGATGGAGAATCTACATACAGTGTTTATGAACAAGCCCTGAACTTGCATAGACTTAAATCAAATGTGAACACACCACACACCACACACACACACACACACACACACACACACACACACACACACACACACGAGGACTTACTGTTCTCCTGTTCTTGAGTTCTATAAATGTCCCTGCAATCCTTTATGCTCCTTCCTTCACGGTCCACTGCTGCAAGCTCACATTGGATTCCATTAGTTACAAGGAAAAGAGTCCTAAGTCATACCAAATTACAACAGTCAAAAAGACCCATTTATGCTATGAACAACACTGCACTGGCATCCATAAAGCAAAATACGACAGGAATCTGAAGAGAAATTGACAGAAACTTAATTGTGGTAGAAACTCTAATACTTGTTGCTTCGCACTTGGCCAATGAAGAAGAACAAACACACCAGGATGTGTGTGGTGAATACTAAAACTAATAAGGTTTAATATTGGGGAACATTTCATACTCTGTGCTCTGCCAAAGTCTTTCTTCTTTTTAACAGATTTTTGAGAGATTATGGTCCTTTGAAAGCATGCTAAGCAATAGTTTTCTACAAGTCATAAGTGAAGATTCTACATTTGCTAAGATTTTGACTTGGTGTAACAAATAGTCTTTGAACTTGCATTTAGAAGTGCAATGCACTTATGAAATGCATTAAGGTTTATAATGGGAAAGTACGAGAAAGAGACTGGGACTGTAGTGTGGGAAGCACAGATCCCCTTTAGATCAGGTGGTGTGGAAAAAACTCCCCTCAAAAAGAGAGAAAGGGGGCTGTGGTCACATGGGGGAGGAAGATGGACCCCCAACCCTACAGTGCATCCAGGCATTGATTTTGTCCTCAGAGTAGAAATGAATAGAGAGCATCCTGCGGTTTGGAGAAGAAACTCAAGCTGCCTAGCTTCCTTAAATCACCTAGATGACAGACACCAATTGATCACAAAGAGCAAGAGTCTGAGAGGACCTGAGAAAGCAATACTACTGGACCAAGAGAAAAAAATGTGGCTGCTTAGGGGCAGTAGGAGTCATTGCTTTTGAAACAGATGTTGATAGGATCTTTTTTCCTGACATTTGACAGAATTGGTTAATAAGTTGGATTTGAGTAGTATAGGAAAGGGAACAATTGCAAATGCCTTTGAGAGGAATAAATGTTTTATTGAAAACTTTGTGGAGCATTTACAAAACATGTATCTGATATTTAGTCAATAAACTATCCCACTCAGAAATGCATATGCTGTTGTCTCTATCTTTCAATAAAATAAAAGCAAAAATAAATGACCACATGGATATTAAAAAGTAAAAAGCCATAATAAAACAAGGACTTTTACTGTCTTAAATAACAACTCTTGAGCCAATGAAGAAGTCCACAGTGAAATTATACATTATTAGGTGAGAAATAGTATGTATCAATTCCAATAAGGCACACAGTAAAAGTCATGTTTGGAGACAATATCATAAACATAAACGACTTCATTAGTAAGCCAAAAGCAAGGGAAATAAATTAAATTGTGCTTTAAGTTCAAACTAGATAAAGTACAAAAATAAAATCCTACACAAGGGAACAGAGAAAAACTAGCAAGAATACAAGTAAAAATAATATAAGGCCCAGAGTGGGGAATATTGTCCTGCAGAAAGAGGTGACGTGACTGGTCCTTTGATGGCAGAATCTCTCAAACTAAACAAAACTACATAACATCAAATTAAACACAATAAAGAGAA
Organism: Peromyscus nudipes; assembly: GCA_902168325.1. Taxonomy (NCBI): domain Eukaryota; kingdom Metazoa; phylum Chordata; class Mammalia; order Rodentia; family Cricetidae; genus Peromyscus; species Peromyscus nudipes. The sequence goes on from CABHPH010128273.1 coordinate 9,877, forward strand.
AATATGATTATTCAAAATTTCATTAAGAACTGCTGAATCTCAGCCAGGGGTGTCAGTGCACATCTGTAATCCCAGAGCGTGAGAGATGGAAGCAAGAGGATCAGGAATTCAAGGCCATCTTAGCTACATAGTGAGTTCGAGACAAGCCTGGGCTATGGAAGACCCTATCTCCATAAATAATAAATAAATAAATAAATAAATAAATAAACAAACAAACAAACAGAAATGTGAAGTCTCCCAGCTTGGTGAGAAACATAGTCATTGAGAATGGTGTGTGGATCACTTAATTTCCTACCAGGTGACCCACAGGACTAGGGATTCCTGATTTCATGCAAAGAGGCCTTAGACTTGCAAAGAAAATGAACATAATACTTGCAGAAATTTCAGGAAAAAAATTATCATTCACTCCCTGACTCCTTGTCTCATAGAAGGGGGTGGTTCACAGAAATGGAGTGGGTGCATTATGGAATCCCAGGTGCCTATTTAAACCGAAAGCCCTCACTCCATGCTTAGTAAGAGGTGGAGCCTTTGAGAGGAAGTTGGCTCGTAGGGGAGGAACCTATAACAGAATTAGTATCTGCATTAGGGTTCTCTGGAGGAATAGAAAAGATAGAGTGAGTAGATACTCTAGGGAGATGGGTACTAGACTGGCTTACAGGATATGGTCGTCAGAGTAGCCCTACAATGCCTGTCTCACACTATAGAGACCAAAATCCCAAAAGTTGCTCAGTCCAGGACAGGAGGCTGGGTGCCTCAGCAGTCCCAATCTGGTGTCAGAGAACCAGAGGATTCCTATAGAGCCGCTGGTCTTCTGCCCACACTGAAGAAGCTGGTCCTAATATCAGTGAAGAAATCAGCACTGCCAATGAAAGAGTAGATAAACTTGTCAGCAGAGGGAAAACAAGCAGGCACAAAACAAAAGCGTTCCTTTTTCCAAGTCCTTTTATCTGAGCTGCTACCAGAAGGCACTGCACGTTTAGAGTAGGTCTTCCTGCATCAGTTGAGGCAATCAAGACAATCACCACAGATGTGACTGCAGGCCAAGCTGGTGTAGCAAATGCTTCGCTGAGAACTTGATATAGCTAATACTTCATAGAGGCTCTCTTCCCGGGAGATTCTAAGTCATTACGAGTGGATAATTAGAACTAACCACTACAATGTTCTGTGGTGATATATTGTGTACCCTAATAAAATTTGCCTGAAGATCAGAGAACAGAACAAGCCCCTAGATTAAACATAGAGGCCAGGCAGTGGTGGCACACGCCTTTAATCCCAGTACTGGGAATCACACATATCTTTAATCCCAGGAAGTGATGACTGGGTGGAGAAAGGTATGTAAGGCTTGAGGAGACAGGAACTAAAAGGCTTTTTGGCAGAAGCCTCCCTTTCAGCTAGAGGCTTTTTCAGCTGGAGCCTTTCGCGTGAGGAGTCAGAGGATTCCTGGAATTGGTGAAGTGAGATGTGGCAGTGGCTTGTTCCTTTGTCTCTCTGATCTTTCAGTATTTGTCCCAATATTTGGTACCAGATTGTTTATTATAAGACCAATTTAAGATGCAAGCAACAATGTTCTTACAAAACAAAGAGAGCTAGCTTGCTCTTTTTCCACCATGTGAGGAGAAAAATGAGTCGGCAGTCTGCATTATAGTGGCAGCCCACACTAAGTTGGCCAACTGAAAATGCTAGCAATCTGGCCTTGGATTTCCAGCCTTCATAACTGGAAAAATCAATTTTCATGATTTGTGAGCCACCTAGCAGCCCCAATAAGGATGACCATGATTTTTATCCTTATCAACAGAGTGTCTACACTTGCTGATCCCTGCTAATTGCTTAATGTGTGCAGAGCACATTAAGGGCTCTGCAGGAGTGTCTTATAGAATCCTCAGAAGTAGCCCTCTACTACAGATCCAGTTACCTATATTTTGTTTTATGCCAGAAAATACAAAAAGAAATTTTGAATAAACACCGTATCCAACTGGTTTTGAACACTATGGTTATAAATTGTGATGTGTCAATTCTTCCTCAAATTAATGTGCAATATTAATCAAAGTCCATGGAATCTTAAAACTTTACTTCAGTGTGAAATTTCCTGGGGAGACCTAAATAGAGGCTTCTTCATCCCAGATGGGGATCTGATTACAAGTCAAAGAAATGATTGCACCCACGTCTACCAGGATGGCCCAGTGAGTTCACTGCAGTTCTGTGCAGGAGCTTAGGTGAAGGGTTGGGTTGCTTACAGGAACACAGATGGCTGAAGGCAGCTGCATCACTGAGATGTCCCTCCCAGTGTGGTGACAACACCTGAATGCTGCAACTCTGGAGTTCTCTGCATTGCAGATCTTTCCACCAGAGACCTCTTCTCCCTGCATTGCAGATCTTTCCACCAGAGACCTCTTCCCCCTGCATTGCAGATCTTTACACTAGAGAAACCCTTTCTCCCCTGCACTGCAGATCTCTCCACCAGAGAGGCCTCTTCTCCCTGCAATTGGAACTATGTGCATAACCTTGGAGGTGGTTTTCATGACATTTCTAACTTCTGAGTCCATTTAGTTTCATTAATTCCCCGAGTCTCAGAAGCCTCCCTCTCAGAAAGAATGTTTCAAGACAGGGATAATAGCTGCACCACACTTTCCAGAGTATATTTTTGGGGTTTTCCCCTTGGGGAAAAATGATGGGGGGATGTAGGCAAGAATTATTTTTAATAAGAAAAATTGAAGAAATGTTTCTCTAACAAATATTAAAACAATTCGGAATGCTATTGAAGTGCTAACCCAGAAAATATCACTCCGGGACAAAACAGATGTTAGGATATGATAAAAAGTTATTTCAGATCAGTGGGGAAATTATGAATTATTCAGGAAACAGTACTAGGGCAATTGGCTTCATGATCTGAAATTCAAAGGAGCATGGATGACTGACCAAATGAATAAATACATTACCATATTCTACAG
>CABHPH010128273.1:13224-24214 GCA_902168325.1 Peromyscus nudipes
GGGGCTCTGCTGTTCCTCCAGGCCTCTGAAATTCCATTATTTATTCTGCATCTGGATGGTAAATGGGAGCATCTCACCCACAGTGTCTCCAGGCTGCCTTCACACTGGCTTAGTAAGAGGACTGGGAGTGTGAGTGGCTTTCCAACTGTTAAAGGTACTTTCCTCGTTTTTCATGTTGACATTTCCAAAACCAATTTGTCTCCTTGGCTTTCTGGCTCACTGCCACATCTGGAATGGGAATCCCAATCCAACAAGAAAACAAAGGGACTCCCCTGCAACCATCTATGAACAGACATTGTAGTCTCAGACAAGGATACACTGAGTAGTTGCTAAGTACCTCCTGCATGCAGAGAACTTGGATGCTCTCTAAAGAGAGTTCAGAGATGTGCACGCTGCCTTTCGTTGAGAAAATGGAGTTTATGGTGGAATGCTGAGACTTATTATAAGAAATAAAGTAAATCAAATGTATGGGAAATGGAGACACAGGGGTGCGGGGATCAGTTCAGGAGAGAAAAGCAGCAATGAGATCTAAATAAGTGGCCCATGATACTATTGATTTAGATCCCTCAGGAAGTTTTCAGCCTCCCAGTATCCAGGAGCTTAACTCAAACCAATCAAATTGCAATCTCTGGCAATGGGACTCAACCACTAACTTTTTTTTTAAATGCCCAAAGGTGATTCCACAGTGTAGGTAAAACTGAGAATCACCAATTTAGCTGCAAAGAGCCAGAAACCAGAAGCATGACCAATGTATGAAGGCAGGTTGAGTAGCCGGGGATGAGGGGTTTGGTGGGGGAGGACAATCCTGTCTGTGCTTACTGGATGCACTTCCTGACAATAACAGTAAAGAGATATTTTAAGATACTAATAGGTATGGGTGCTCTGCTGGCTGAGAGTCTTGCAGAAGGCCGTGGACTCTCGTGGTTACAAGCCAAAGTGGATGCCAGGTTGGTAGCAGATTCCTAGTTGCAACAGACACGGGTGGTCTCAGAGCTGGGGAATTTAACCTGAGAAGCTCACTCTATTGTGACCAATTGAAGCACACTAGGAACCTTGTGTTAGGTGAACATGGGTGGTCATCAACAGCAGGACCAGTGAGTACCCACAGCCCAGGGAAGGAGATGCTCACCATGAAACAAAGGAGACGGGAAAGCTCCACAGGAACTCACCTGCCTAAATGACTCTCACCTTCACCTGCCTCTGCTCTAAACATCCTCCAGCAGAAAGTCCAGGGCGAAACATATATTGGCAGCAGCTGATCAATTTAAGGGCTTATACCATATTATTTAGCGATTCACCATACTGGCGGACACAGCAACACATTTTTTGGGGGAAGTGGAGGGTTTTGTAACCTGGAATATTTACTTTTTTGTTTAAAATTAAAGTACATCATTCAATGCTATATAATATGTAAACTATATTGCTATATATGAAATAAAGCATGCTATTCTATTAACCTTGGCAACAAAAAAGAGAGAGAACAAAGCAGCAACACTCTAGACTCACACTGTGTGTCATGCATAGATATGAAGTATTGGAGGGTGAGCCTCCAATATTTAAAGAGCATAGTATGTTCTTACATAGAGCAGTATATAGAATTTATGATAAGCTTATCTGTACATATACAAGCATATATAGAGAAAATAGATTTCAGAGGCACAAGTCTGAATGAGATATTACTGTGATCCTACGACTTCTGTAAAAAGTATAAAATTACAACAGTTTATAAAAAGATAAAACCACTGTGGGAGAATTGAATGAAAAGGCAAGCTAAAAGTAACATATAGAGCATATGCCGATTACATAGTTAAATAATTAATTAAATAATGCTGAGCTGTACATCCTACAAGGTACTGGAGCAAAATGCTACAGAGGTGAGGCACAGGAAGGCACTGGTGTGTCTGCTGCAGAGAGAGGAAAGGAGTATTGCAGGAGAGTTTGTTAGGCCAAGGTTGGGAACAGAGGGTGAAGGGCAAGCGCAGCATGTGCAAAAGTTCAGAAATAAACTTTTAAAATGGTTTGGTGTGCATCAGGAGCACAAAGAAGCTCAGCATGAATAGATGAGGTAAACACCGAGGGAGGAAGAGGGAAAGAGAGAGGAAGGGAGCGACGGAGGGAGGGAGGGAGGGAAGGAGGCCAGACAAGCTGAATCTAGTGTTTAAATAAGGTCCAGACCACTTAGAGAACTCCAGAGACCTTTCTCCTGAAAACAGCAGGGAGCCCCAGCAGGTTTTGGATGAAGGGGAAGCGCCATCCAGCCTGTATTTTAGAAAGGTAACCAGCTGAAGGATTAAATGTGGAATGGGAGAGTGGAAGACTAGAGATGGGAACACGAGTTATAGTGCTGGGCATTTCAGAGCTCCTCATGAGTGTGTGTGTGTGTGTGTGTGTGTGTGTGTGTGTGTGTGTGTGTGTGTGTGTATACATATGAATACATGTTGGATGTTGCATACATATCTGCGTTCACATATGTGAAGCCAGAGGACATCTTCAGGTGTCCTTCCTCAGGTTCCACCATCTTGGTTTTGGAAACAGGACTCTCATTGGCCTAGCAATTTCCAAGTACACTAAACTGGATGACCAGTGGGCCCCAGGGATATGCCTGTCTCTACCTCCTGAGGAGGGATTACAGGTAGGTTCTACTATGCTCAGCTTTTTTCATGGGTTCTGAGACTTAAACTCAGGACCTTGTGTTTGTAAAGCAAGAGCACTTCACAACAGAACTATCCTCACCCACCTCCTCCAGCCTCATTCTGTAATATTTTCAGAAGACATTCAGCTCCTCAGTGGAAGCCTACTACGGGCCACTAGGGCTGATGTACTAGGCATGACTAACCTGTGGCCTGAGGGTCCCATGTGTCCCAGTATAGCTATGAATGTGGCTCAGATGACATCATGTCACAATGTCAAAAGTTAAAAAATACACTTGCCAGGCAATGGTCTTGTTTCCTTTGCACTTCTATGTACAAATCTGAGCCATGGTCAAAATCCTTTGAAGGCCATGATAGCAGGGTCAGGCTACAATGTGCCGGAAACTCAAGACTAACGGCAGCAGCTTATTGGCTCATCTGCCTCTGGCGCTATACCCGATACCTCCCTCTCTTGTTTATGCCCTGAAGACCGTACTGTTCTGTCTGAATCACCAGGTCCTTCTCCCATTCTCCCTCTTCCTTCTAGTCAACTTGTCTCAAAGACCCATCCAGAAAATCAGAGAGTCCAACTCCCACTCCAGAGTGCACATTTTTTAGCAGCAGCAGTGCCCTGGCCCTCCCTCCATCTGTAGCCTCTCTGTGGCTATTGCCCCTTCTGCATTCTAAACCCTAGTGGATCCTTACCACTTGTTCTAAAGTTGTGCCAGGTGTGGAAGTCTGTTGGAGTCCAGCTCCAGCCTGTCGAAGCGTTCTTGGGGGGAGGAGAGAGGAATGAGGACGTATTAGACAGAAAGGTAGAAAGAGATGATAAGAAAGACAGAGACATAGGATAGCTTCAGGAGGGCCCTGGGTCAATATCCAGCTGCCTAGAGGTTTATTCCAAAGGGCTTTTTATATAATGTCAAGGGGTGAGGAAAAAGATCTCCCCCTTTCAAGATCAAAGCACAACATACAGCCAAGTGTAGACCCTTCAAAACACCTGGTAACCACACCCGTGATCAAATCATCCCATTATGCAGCCCTGCTGGGTATACCAAGTCCAGATCCTCTGACCCTGAGTGGGCCCCTACAGTCAGGATTTGTTTTAAGCAGTCATGCACATAACATGGAAACAGGGATGTCCCCACACAATGAGTACAGAGGAAGAACTGCAATTGGTCCAGAGGAAGAGAAGGGGAACACAGTCTCGGACATGTATTTGGGACCCTGCAATGAAATATAAGGAAAGGGGTGGTCTTAGCAAGTTAGACAGGCTCTGAGCTATAAATGGTATATGGCTTTGTTACTTTTCTCATCACCATGACAAAATATCTCACTAAAGCAAGTGAAAGAAGGCAAAGCTTATTATTAGCTTGACGTTTGAGCATACAATTCACCATAGCAAGAAATTGGGCAGCAGGAGCGTGAGGCAGCTGGTCACATTGCCTCCATAGTCAGGAAGCTGGGAAAGATGAACGCTCCTGTTCAGCTTGCATTCTCCCTTTTGCAAAAATGTGTAATACCAAATTTATCGTGATAAAAGCTGTAATGGGTAGAAGACACAATTAACACAACTTGGAATATAAAAAAATGAATATGTTAGAATGAATTTCTTGAATATTTGAATCTTTAAATCTAATGCTAATCTCTAATAATATGAAAGAAAAAGTGCTGGATTCTAAAGTTGTAGTACTGTGCTCAACTTGAGATTTAGAGACAGACCTTGACCGTTATATTTCTTTTGATGTATTCTCTTTCCCCTAAGCCCATAGAGTCCACATTTAAGGTGGGTCTTCCTACCACAATTAAATCCATCTATAAATTCCTTCACAAACATTCTCGGAGGTTTATCTAGATCTGGTCAAGCAGACAATTAATATTAGCCATCTTTGGAGTACTGGAATGGTTTAGAGCAAGGGGACAGTTAGCCTGGTATACAAGTTTGATCAAAGGAGATGACTGGATGTGAGCTCCCAACTGACTGACACACTGGCAAAGAAGTCATTTGCTACCTTTAAAAATGAGATAGCCCTGGGAGAGGCTAAGAAGCAGAAAGACAGGAAATGAGAAAATTTTGCCAATATACGAAGACCCTTAAGACCTATAGATAGCAACCATTTCTTACTTATCACTATCCATGCCATCGTCTCCCCTCTTCCTGTGGATTCCTTTAACCCGGTAGGACACCTTCTAAGTAGACCTTTTACCAAATGTGACAGCACCTGCCCGCACTCCTGCACTTGGAAGGGAAAGGCAGAAAGGTGGGAATTCAAGGCCAGCCTCCCCTGCATAGCTGGCTCAGGGATAGCCCAGGCTATCAAGCATCCTTTCTCAAATAAATACATAAGCAATCCTTTCATAAGCTCTCCAATTAGCCTTTTGAGTGACCATCTCTTCCCCAACAGACCCTACATTGCACTGCTAACCTTTCTGTTGCCCGGAGCCACGTAAGTCCCACTGTACTGCATTATGTGTGTCATGAAATTCTCTTTACAGAACAAGTGATTCTTGGCCCCATAGAGCAATCCTTTCATCTAGAGTGATATTTCTACTCTGTTTATTAAAAATTAGTTATGAAAAGAGTAGTCATCCATAACTAATTTTCCAACATTTTCAGAGCATCCCTTTGATTTTATTTCTAAATGCCTCAAGGGTCAACTCCATAATCAAAACTAATGTTCTCTGATTAAGGATGTGAACAACGCCCCCACCACCACTCAACAACCACCCTGTGTAAAGACTGTGGAATTTTCTTTTCTTCTCACCAGAAGTAGGTTGTAGTCTCTGGGCAGAGCAGAGGGGGCTCTGAGAAGAGCAGACCCTGAGGAATTCCAAGTCCGTGAGTTCTTCCCTCAGAAACTCCAGCCTCACTTGGCTGCTTTGAGTCCTTACCTCAAATGGGCTAATATCTGTTTCAAATGTTAGCACATTGCTCTCCTGCATGGACTGCTCTTCACCCTGACCCGCAGTCCTCTCGCTCATAACTGCTACTTATTTATACTTCTGTTCTCAGCTAAAAGAACAGGAGGTGAATAGGAGGTGGGTGGATGAAAGAGCAGCGACGACAGCTCCCTCCAGGGGCCAGCTCTTCTCTGTGTCTCCCACTAACTTGCCTTTGGTTTGGGATCTCTTTTCATAGCGGAAAAAATGTTTATGGTGCATTAATAAAACAGGGATAATTACCTTGAGTAAGAGATATCCTTCAACAGACGTAGTCTCTCCTGGGGGATCTAATATAATATCTGACTGGTTTCTTTTCCTCTCCCAAAAGGTTATGAAAAAGACCAAATACCATTGTAAATCCATCAACACTGTATAAATGCAGTGGGCTGCAGCAATTTTTTATTTTTTAGAAAAGGTATTCTGCCATGTATCTATATATCTGTAGAAAAGTTTCTATATATTGGTTATGGGTAATCTAAAGGAAAACATTGGCTTGTGTGTATTTGTTTTGTAGCTGGCCACTTCATTTTGTTCTATGATTCTCCTGTTTTTCACAAAGTCTTTCAATTTAAGCTTCTTCGTATATAGAAGAGTATTTACCCAGTTTCAATATTTACTGGGCTTAGCTCTCTACCTGGGGAGTTGAGTTTTCACAGTAAAAGAGATTTGGAAGTGATCTCAAAATAGGGAATAGAAGGCAGCACTGTGTATGAATAATAGACCCCAGCACTGTATGAATAATAAACAGCTTAAACACATAGGGATATGAGTACAGATTCTTAGAGAATGAACGGGAAGGAAGACAGAACAGGAGAAAGTAATCAGGGCCGAAATGCTCATGAAATGGGGGCTCCCAAAAGTTTTTTAAAGCAAGCCTGGTTTCAGAGTTCTTGCAGGTTAGACTTGTAAGGAACTTGAAAGTTCCTTAGGTTGACAGACTCGTTGTATGTATAAGACAATTAGATCCAAAGATACAGGAATCTTCTGATGCTGTGGGTTAAATTAGTGGCTAAGCCAGGACTAAAGTGCAACCCAGGACTCTTCCTACCCCCACTACACTGAACTTATAGGAGAGGAACCAACCAAGAAGTCAGAGAACAATACCTTTAGCATTTTTATATCCCCTTTGGTTGATGAAGGATAGGGCACTTCATGACCACATTTCAACAGGGTCAGAGTGAAGTAGATAGATAGACTAGATAGATAGATAGATAGATAGATAGATAGATAGATAGATAGATAGGAGAGGGAAGGAAGGAAGGAAAGTAGAAAGGTAAGAATAAAGAAAGACAGAAAGAAAGGAGAGAGAGAGAGAGAGAGAGAGAGAGAGAGAGAGAGAGAGAGAGAACACTGAGCCATCAAGTTCTTTCCCTTCTATGAATCAACAAACACTGTATCCTGGAGAAGCCCACTTGTTCCACTTATTCAGCTATTATGTGTTTCAAAATACAAAGTGCATCCTTAGATGAGAGGCTATCACCAGACCTTGGATATGTTTTGAGACTTATTTTTGTTGTATAACAATTATAATTATTTGATTGCATTTAGAAACTTTGAAAGTCCTGCCAACCTGGGCCAGAATGCCATACTAGTTGCCTGTGTGGGAAAGTGTAACCCGTTGTCTGACATTGCCTCCCACCTTCTCATTCACTCAGGTTGCCCACCTTTCCCCAGTGAGCTCATCTAACGTGATATCACGGTCCTCCCCGCCAATCATGAGCTTCTAGGAGCCTGTGGTGCTGATTCTTGGTGTGATCTCAGCAAATACATCTCAAGCACAGCTCATTCACATGTCTGTCACTCTGTCTGTGTTAAGCCACCTCTACTTCTATTGTGAAATAATCTTTTAGTACACTGTGAAGATGTGTCATTCAGCTTAGTTTAATAAAAAGCTGAACAGCCAATAGCTAGGCAGGATATTCAGAGCAGAGAAGATGCTGGGAAGAAGAAGGGTAGAGTCATGTGGAGACAAAGACGAAGCAGGAAAGCAGGATGAACAGTTCACAGACTAGGTAAATGAGCCTCAAGGAAGCACATAGATTATTAGCAATGGGTTAATTTAAGTTATAAGAGCTAGCTAAAAACAAGCCTAAGCTATCTGCCAAGCTTTCATAATTAATAATAAGTCTCCATGCCATGATTTGGGAGCTGGCTGGTGGGACAGAGAAAAATCTGCTTGCATACTTCCTATTGTCCCTGCATACCTCCTTTACTGCAATCCCAGAACCTCTGCCTATCCTTTGGATACTCTCTATCTCTTCCCTAAGCCAGTTGGCCTTGCTTCTGCACAGCCTAGCTCAGGAATGAGCAAGTGACAAGCTCAGCTTCCCTGGCTCTGTTCCAGAACAAATCCCTCTCCTCTCTCTTTCTAAACTCTAGGGTAATAAATGAATCGGCAACAAATGGTGACCATTGTATACGGAAAGAGAAGCCAGTGTTGACGCTGGCCGCTCTGACTGCTATTGGCTCCTGCAGCAGGGTACAGAAAACAAGCAGAGATTACATCCAAGGACAAATAACATCCCATATAAGCTGACACAGCCACCCTAACAGCCCTGTGCAGAGCTGGTTAGGAGAAATTGAGAGGTTAGGAACAGGAAGACAGGAGGAGGCAAGCCTGAAGCCAAGATTAGAGCTTTGAGACCAAGCACTGTTAACTTTTTGAAGCAATGATGGAAAGTGGCAGTCTGAGGGACATCCAAGCAAAAGCATGACAGTAGAAACCACGGGAACATATTCATCTCAAAAAGAGGAAATAGGGTCATGAATAGAATAGAGACTGATACAACAGATTGAGAAGCAAAACTTAACTGTGAGAGCAAGGTACAAGAAATGGACATAATTTGAAGCAAACAAGTACACAGATTGAATAACAACTAAAGCCCCAACATCACAGGTCCTAATTCTCCCCCAAATCTAAACTCCACTGTGAGAATGGTTGACAGGGCAGACTCCTTGCCTGTGCAGGACAAGGTGATCATAGGCAAATTTAGAGCTTCCTGCCATCTAACCAAGTGATCCTCTTTGCAAAGTCTGTAATGGACAAGCTTGATTATCAACTTGACTGTATTGAGAAGCAGCTAGGAGGGGTGTATGTGTGTGTGTGTGTGTGTGTGTGTGTGTGTGTGTGTGTGTGTGTAAGTAAAGCTATTTCCAGAGAGTATTAACAAAGGGAGGGATGACTCAGCCTTAATGTAGGCAGAGAGCCTGCATGATACAAATGGAAAAGACAGAAGAAGCCCACTACCACAGGCATATGTTCACGTTCCTATTCTCTGTCTCCTTTCCTGGCTCTGCTCTACCTTCCCTTTTCACCATGATACTCTGCCTGATCATGGGCCCATCCATAATGGATCCAGCCAACCATGAGCTTAAACCTCCGTAATCATGAGCCAAAATGAGCCTGTCCTTGTTAAGTTGTTTTTCTCATGTTATTTGCCACAGTACCAACAAGATAACTGAGTCCTTAATCGTTAGGCACAGAGTACCCAAGACTAGCCTTTGTTGCAGGCACAAATTGCTATAGCCAACTAAGTTGACTCTGACATTGGAACTCAGATGGTTTTGCTTAGATATGCTTTTGTGAGCTTATCTTAATGAGATGCTTGTGGGTACCAAGGTAGAACTGGGAAAGACTAAACAGTCAACTCATAATTCTCTGGGGTTCTAAGTCAAAATTTCTCAAAGGGATGCCAGCCTGTGAGTCTGATTAGGCTCAGAGATATATTGCACAAGTTCCCTCACCTCCCTCTGCTCCTGCGTATTCTGTCACTGAATGTCCTTGCCAAGCAGAAAAACTAGAAAAAGAAATCTTCTAACACAGTGTTTCTCTTAAGATTCTGCCGATCCTCTGCAAGAAATGGGATTGAACCACCTTTCCACACCACTTTCAAAGTGTAGAGTCACCAGGCAGATGACCAAAGTCCAGTTGTGGGTCCTGCCTCCTTCGACAAGGCTGTTTCCACATCATGCAAGAATAGAAAAGCTGAGTAAGAAAGAGATTCGAGGACAAAGAAGAGCTGTTTGATAGAGAGTATAAATATATCTGTGTGCCCTTAATGATCTAAAGTCAGAAAGGTGAATAATATAAGGGTCATCCCTATCCTCAGGAAAGTCTCAAGATGTCATAAAAGACAAACATGTACATATACCATGACAGTTTGATGTGACAAGAATAAAGGGAGAGTTAAGACTTAGCTCTTTCCGGCAATGAGGATGAGTCTAAAGATGTCTGCCATAGAAGAGAATGAGAAGATAGGAGATTTCATGGAGAACCCCCTATGGAAATGGCCCTCGAAAGAGAAGTGGAAGCAGGTCTGCTGAGGAGCAGATATGGGAAGATGTAGCACCTCAAGCAGAAGCAAAGGCATGGCCAGAGTTCAGAGGCAGGAGACAGTGCCGTCACAGATGGAAAAATGGATTGTCTCTTGGGTTCTAGGTGATGGTAGTTTAATAGAGGAGCTTCATTTCAATTCAACATGAATTTGAAGATTTCTAAAATTTACCATATCCTTAAGCTAATTGGTGGATACTTGTCCCCAGACCTTTTCCTGTCACCACGTTTGCTTTAAAAATAACATGGCAATCCTCCAGTTGCCTAAACAGAAGTTTCTTTACCTTGCACCCCTTCTTATATGTTGCAGTACCCAGAAGGTGTAGTACTTCTGTCTGTGTGGAGACCCACAGAGGTTTCCTAGTGAGATCTGAGCATGCTTTACCCAGCAGGGCTCCATAGGGGAATGATTCGACCACAGGAGTGGTCATCAGGTATTTGGAAGGGTCTGCACTTGGCTGTGCAGTATGCTTTGATCTAACAAGGGGGGAGTCTTTTGCCCTGCCCCTTGGCATTGTTATAAAAAAAGCTCTTTTGAAGAGATATAAGGGGCTGGTGGATTTTGATCCAGGTCCTCCCAAAACTATTCTGTGTTTCTGTCTGTCTCCTCTCCACTATCTTTCTATCTAAAAATTTCTTATTCCTCTCTCCTCCTCATAGGAACCCTTTAAAATGTGGGAGCTGGCCTCCCACAGATGATGCCCTGAACAGGGATTTAGGTTCAGAGACCCCCACATATCTGCCTAATGTCTGTCTAACCTTACCTTCCATTTCACTCTAATCTTAAGAAGACAGCTCTGGGCTGCCTCTTTCCTTGTGTTTATTGCTCTGATATCTCTCTGCCTCTATAATATGCCCAGAGTCTGTGCTAAATGCAATCTGGTTTCTACAGAGATGCCTGAGTATTCTTTACAAGATGGAAATCTATATGTCACTTGGTTATAATATCTTCCTATACCTCAACACTAGTTTTTAAGAGAGATAAACTATAATTCCTTAACATATCACAAAAGACAATTTGCTATCTAACACACACACAGACACACACACACACACACACACACACACACACACACACACACAC
>CABHPH010128275.1:0-51020 GCA_902168325.1 Peromyscus nudipes
GCACATCGTGAGGGAAGAGCTCAGCCGGCCACCAACTAGGAGATGCCTGTTAGAGCACAGTCAGGGAGTGGTTCAAGCCTTGCCCCGGGGAGTCCTTTCACACACCTTACCTCTCTGCTCAAGGTGGATTAACCTTGTTAATTCTTCCACTACCGCCAACAGTCTCCTATAGGTCATTTAACTACAGACGATCATAGAAAAAGCACATTTATTTTCATTCTGAAGAGCAAACAACACATCAAGGCACTCATGACATCCACAGGCCATTTTAAGGTGTCGGCTATCCAAATATTACCTACAATATCAATTCTTAATGAAAATTTTTACTTAAAAAAAGCATTAGAACTTTGAGTAGAAATTCTTCCTATAACCCTTATAACAGCCCAACGTCCTGGAGGGGACCAGGCTTGTTAGTTTGCTCAGTTCCGGCTGTGTCCTCTCTTCCTCTAGGACACGAGCAGAGGACTGGTCCAAATTCCTGGGGACTAGTCACCATCACTCTCACTTGAACTGTCACTGGACGACTCACTGCTGTCTCTTCTGCGGGGGCTAAAGCGCCTGTGGGCATGGGGCCTTCGTGAAGGCCGGGTGCCTCTCCATTGTGACATCCCTTTATTCCGTGTGGAATTATTTTGTCCATGGAGTACATAATGGCTTTTTCTGCTGTGTGTGATTATAATCCCCTCACTACTGGGAGCATTAGAGGAATCGACCTTGCTTTTAATCTCATTACCAAGACTGTGAGAAGGAAGAACCTGGCCCTGGCTTTTGCCTTTTCCTGGAAATCTTTGTTTTTCAGTCAAGGTCTCTTGGTTCCTGTAGGATTCTTGGGCATCTTTCCTAGAACTACCTTTGCCGTGCTTGGGAATCTCATTGTAACTGGCGCTCCCCGTGCTGTCGCGGCTGCCCCCTTTCGGCTTCTCTTTGGAGGGCCCTCGTGGATAGTGAAATTCGACTTCCCCTTGATGGGCATTTTGGCTGCCCGCATCAACTCTGTTTCCTTCTTTTCCAGGGAGTTCCCTAAAATTAGTGCTGCCTGTGATGTCGTTGCCGCCCTCCGCAAGGCTCACACCAGCAGCACCTGCCCCTGGTGCGGTTTTGTCTCTGGTTGCAACGGCATCGCCACCAGGTCTTTCTCTCTCTGGGATCTCATTAGAACCCAGTCCACTTGTTTGTGGGTTAACAATCTCAGCTTTGTCAGAGCCCGACAGGCCCGTGTGACTGGCGGAGCTGTCTAGACCAGGTCCAAGAGCACCTCCTTTGCCAGGAATGTCCAAGAGATGTTGCCCATCCCCACTGAAAGGAGGGACATCATTATCCCCCCTTACTTGAGTATATGGGGAACCACTGCCTTCAAAGTCCCCGGGGATCTTTCTGATTTGGGGCAGATGTGTTAGGTAGTGAGTGCTCCGGCGGACCTGATGGGTATGTTTGCTTTTTACTGAGCTGTTCCGGGATAGTAGATACCTCTGTTGATTCTCTTCATCTTTGAAGTGGTCTTTAGCATCGTTGATATCTGCTGGAATCATGCTTGGAACACTCTTAGGTTTCTTCTCTCTGTTTTTGTCCCTCCGTAGTTCAGTCCTAGCCACCGGTCTCTTTATAGGCTGGGGGATACTTCTGATGAGAGCGGTACCATACCTTTCCTGGTCAGGCCGGTTAAGGAGGGCATCCCCTACATTCTCTGCTCCTTTATCCCCTGTGGGCTCAGGATGCATAGATGCTGTTAAGTCCCCATGGGCGCTGCCTTGGTTGGTGGTGCTGTCCTCTTCATTCAGCATCTGTGGATTTACAAAAAGATTGGGGGATTTGCTACTTTTCTTACTTTAATTGGCTTCAAAAAGAGACAAAGCTTTCTCTATTTTCTGGGTAAGGATTTCTTTAGGTGTTGACTTGTGATTTTTTTTTCCTTTGCCAAGCTTGTGAAAAGCAATATTGTCTCTGCCTTTCTCTTCTTGCTAAAGTAAAATTTTTAGCATAAAGTGATTACTTTATGTTAAATTTTAAAAATCTGATAATTTATAAAAAAAAGTGTTTAAAGCATAATTCATAAAAAGTGTTTAAAAACTATAATGTATTTAATGAAAATCTACAACCCAATGAGGATGGAATGGAGCAAAGCAGGTTTCATGGGAAAAGAAGAATGAGGTAGATTTGATGGCCAGGCAAGATTCAAATATTCAGAAGCAAAACGGTGAGAAAATTTTAAGACTAAGTGGTACAATCAATATATTTTTGGACATGCTTCAGTGTGTTGGCTTTCCTTGAACATGTTAACATCTTGGTCATGATAATTAAAGATATGAATAGACGAAAGCTCCCATGTGGAGAAAAAGAAAAATCAGCTAGAAACTTACACCTTTATGAAGTATAAGTAACTGCTAAAGTAGTTCGGGCAAGCAGGGGCCATGGTGAACTGCATCAAATCAGATAGCAGAGAGAATGGCCAAACGTTTTGATTCTTACTATTTTTAATGTGTGGGGGTGCTTTGCCTGTATGTGTATCTGTGCACCATGTGTGTGCCCGATGCCCACAGAGGCCAGAGAGACCATCAGATCCCTTGAAAGTGGAGCTATAGATGGTTGTGAGCTCCCGTGGGAGTGTGGGAAGACACATCCCGATCTTCTGGGAGGGTAGTAAGTGTTCTTAACTGCCCAGTCATCTCTCCATCCCCAGAACAGTTTCAAATCTCTCACTCCAGTGCACACTAAAGCAACTGTGCTACAGAAGGGCTCAGGTACCACCTCAGCTGCCATCCCTCTTTGGGCTGGGTGAGCTGTGGAGACGTGTGACCCAGAGAGGTACATGACCCAGGGACGCTACTTTGCTTTTTTGATTTTGATTCAGATTTTTCACTACAAAATAAGAAAATAAATTCATTTCAGGATTTTTAAAAGAAATAATTTTGTTAAAGGATATAATGCAAGCAAAGCATCTATCACAGTGTCTCTCATCGACTGAGATCTATATAAACGATGATCGCGGTCATTCATACAGGATCATGTGACGCCCTTGATGCAGTGCTAGCTGGCTTTCCTACACAGAGGCAACAGCAATCATTTCCTCATAGGATGCACAACTGTCCTCTCCTGTCTTTATGTTTTGCACAGTGGCAGCTAACTGTGGACTCTTCCTTCACTCCTCCTGCATTCTGAATGCCACCCTTTGGCTGTGGGTTCTGCCAGCTTGTGGCCACTGATGACACATTGTCTAAGATAGAGTTGTGATATCTTCCATCTCTAATTAATAATGCTGTGTGTGTACACACATGTGCATGCGTGTGTGTGCACACATGTGCATCCGTGTGTGTGCGCGTGTGAGCACTGAGGGGCTGGGAAAGCCTTCATGTGTCAATACCCACATGTGAATGGATGTTTGAGAATAACTTGGGAGAGTTTCATCTCACCTTGCACCATGTGAATTCTGGTGACAGTGTTCAGGTTGACTGGTTTGGTGGCCACTTCTGAGCCACCCTGCTGTGCCCCTCCACCCCTGCTTGCTTTAAAATGTACCCGACTAAGTGTTTGGAATTGTGAGTCTATTAATTCTGCACGCACTTGAACTGCAGGTAAGAATAGTCTGTGCAAATCCCCTCTAGTCTGGCAGAACTTGTTAGTAGGAAGTCTCCAAAAGTGTCCATTAGTCTGAATTGTAAGATATAATCTGAAATGATCTTACATATGGAAATGATGATACCATTATTACTCACTAGCTTTTATAGTTCCAAGCTTATTTGGGGAAAAGGTAAGATTTTGTTATGAGAAAAAAAAAAAGGAACTGTAGTGGTTTACTTCTGAATAGAAAACATTCTAAATACTTAGCTTAAGCCATTGAGTCTCAGGAAGCTGGCCTTGGGCATTTATGTTTATTTACTCATTTCTGATGAGACATTTAGAGCTGAACAGGTGGGTTAGAAAAATCAGTATAGTATCTTAAATTGAAATTTAAAAATTCTTAGGTTTTTTTTCCTTTCTACTCTTAGAGGAAATTTTGTTCCATTTTGTTGTTTCTATTAGTTTTTTTTCTTTTTCCTCTTTTCTCTTTAGAAAGGTAGCATGCTTACTAATGACTGGTGTATATTTAATGAGAAGAGCAAATAAAACTGTTTTGTATAGAAAAGCAAGAGGCTTAATCCCAGCACTCAGGAGGCAGAGGCAGGCAGATCTCTGTGATTTCGAGGCCAGGCTGGGCTACCAAGTGAGCTCCAGGAAAGGCGCAAAGCTACACAGAGAAACCCTGTCTCGAAAAAAAAAAAAAAAAAGCAAGAGGCTATGTTTTAATTTTGGTATAAGACAGTTAACCATTTGTCTGAGAAAAATATTTTCAAATACAAAAGCTTCTTGTTGTACATCTGCTCAGGGAAGTGATTTCCAGTCCACCATGAGCTGCATGACCGGCTATGAGTCAGCCGGCTGGTCTGTCTCCTACCTTCCTTCCTTCCTTCCTTAGTCCATGGCATTCTTTCACTGGAGAACATCCCTCCCACTCACTTCTGTCTTCTCCCCCCACAACCTAGTTCACAGTTTCCATTCTGTAGCTTCCCCTGAACACCAGCCCAGAACGGATATCTTTCTACTCCCCGCCCCAATGGATATTTTTTTTTATCCCTTGTGCCACTCACAGGACACTTTCCACATCCTGTCTTGGGTTCTCCATATCTCTCTTCTATCTTTGAGTTCTGAGACAGAAGGAATTGTATTTCCTGAGTTGTTTCAGCTGGCATTATATCTCACATAGCAGGAAGCATGGAAACCCTCTGTCACCCCAGAACCAAAATTTACTGACTTTAATAGACAGATCAATGCAGCCGTAGAGATGGCCATACAAAGAATATCTAGCCAAGTAAAACAAAATTCTACAGAATAATTCTCACTTCTAGGGGGAAATGAAGCCAGATTTAGGAAAGTAAACGATTCCTTTAGTTGGAGGCATTTGAAGCTGTTTGAAGGTCTTTGGGCAATGAGTCTGCCAGAAGCCACTGAGTAAAAGAATTATTGTCATCCCAGTGACAAATGCCTCACTCTTTCTCTCCAATGAGAGTGGACATGGATGAGGTCATCTGTAGAGTGAGTTTAAGATACAGAGATGTGTGCCACTCTTGAGTACAGGATGGCCTGTCGTAGTAACTTCCTTCCCTGGGAGTCTACCCTATCCCAGTGTATGGTAGAGTCTGCTCAGAACACCTCCTCCTGAGAAGCAGTGCTATCGAGACACAACACAATGACATTTGCGGGGCCCTGGGGTCCACCAAGGCCACGCTTGCCCAAGTAGGTCCTAAAGCAGAACGTGGTTTCAGCCAAAGCAGTAGATGGGGGTAAGGAGGGTTCTGGAACACAGAGTTGCATACCACAGTGGCTTCAGAACCTGGTGGGGGAGGGAAGAAAGGCAACATCCACAGCTGGAAATGCCACCTTGTCTCTGCTGAGTCTCCCTTGCAAGTCCAGACTCAGCTACTCATCTTTATGTTACTTTCAGAGTAGACATATTTTTCATGGTGACTCTTATAAATGACGCAAAAACCTACACCATTATATTAAGATGTTTTTTGTCTCAAAAAATTTTCTGGATTTCTTCCTAATACTACAGGATATTTTTTAACCTGAGAAAAATCTGATTTTGCTTCTGAAAATTGGTATTACCTCCTATAACCACAGGGGGGCGAGCGTTGGCCACCCTAGAAGACAGCCACCTAGGGCTCTCTTTTGTATAAATCTTGAAATATATTTTTCCTGAATGTCACTCACTGTCAACTGTTTGTCATAACACGCTGTGTCAACCTTACTACCATATTTTGGCGGGACTGAAACACGAGGAAACACTTCCAGGGCAGGATGGAGAGGACATTAGAAGACAGACAGCTTTTACTACACTCTTGGCTGAGGTCCAGCTGGCAAATGCCACCACATGAGCATTCTGACTTTCAGGTTTGCCGTTTGGACCTTTGTAATTTTCAGCTGAGAGTTTCATAACCTAGAACTGGGATTGCCAGGACAAACCATGGTAGAAATGAGCTGTAATTTGGTGACACGCAAATCTGACGGTATTTGCTTACCTTTCTTGATATAAGTGGAAAACCAACTCCATGGGAGCCCAGTTCTCTACCGAAGCCCGTTCACCAGCCTCCCCACACCTTTCTTCGCTGCTGGTTGTTTTCATATACAGCACACATGGGGAATAGCATTTGCTAGTGACAATGTCCCAGAGGTCTTATTATCCCTCTGAAAGTTGTGCAGTCAACCATTGTTCCATTTGAAGGGTGAAATCCCACTGACAAGAAGCCATCAATATGTGGACATTTTCAACCATCTACTGTAGGAATTATAATTATAGATAATTATAGCATGTGTCATGATTCTGCTGGATGATGTGCACGTCTAGCCTAGGCACCCAAGAACATTTCGGCAGTTAAAAATGTTCCCTCACTGGCTTTTTTTCTTTACAGAGCTATTTTAATAGGTATTGGAGAGGAAAAATTCTGTTTGCTCTCTGTTCTTCTACACAGCCTTGCCTACTTTTCACAGTCTGTGGTTGAAATTCTGCAAGGAAACAAGGAACTCAATTTCACCAAACAGAACATTCTTTCATTCATTTCTTCAAACAACAAACATTTCACTTCCTTTTCTTTCAGTGCATTATATTAGTGTGGAAAATCATTCTGGCTGAAAGAGGACTGGACTCACTGTTCCTTAAATGTTTGGTGGGAAAGAAAACATCATTTTCCTCCCCACTAGATGGCAATGTCATCTCTACCACAGAGTCAAATTCCAGTATGAAGAAGTGTCCCCACAGCATGGAAGGGGAAAGGCAGGCATGGTGCTCCAGTGTTGGAGTAATGGCCACTAGAATCCACAGGAAAGAAGCATTCATTTGCAAACCCGAGTGTTAGGTGTAAGTGAGGTAACTCAGAGTTCAGAAGGTGTGGTGATGGTGTAAGTCAACGGCTGTGTTAAGAAGCACAGCACCCACCACAGCCCTGTGTGTACAGGTGCACAGTCATGACTAGTCACCCACCTCAGCCCTGCATGTACAGGTGCACAGTCGTGATTAGTCACCCACCTCAGTCTTGTGTGTAAAGGTGCACAGTGATACCTAGTTACATGGCAAACCATTTTGCTCAGGCAAGAGATAATGGACATGGCCAATAAATTAGGCAGTCTCTTTGATCAGTGTTGAATGTCAATTTTTTTCTTGAGCATTGGTAACTCATCTACTGAGGCTTACTGAAGTGCATAAAGGCCAGCCACTGAGAAATAGATACGATAGCTGCCTCAGGTCTTGGAGTCAAGGCCGTGTGAGATGTCACACAAATAAAGGACCTAAGAATCCTGGGGCAAGTTTTCTGTGAACAAAGTCGTGTAACAATTCTTCGAATCTTAGTATTTCCGTCTCCTTATTTCCTTTGGAGACTTCTCACTTACGCTGTTGTGGCCAAGGGAAAAAAACGAGTGGACTACGCTGGTGTCATGTGTATGCTAAAGTGGAAGCAGGCACCATGATGGATCAGTCACAGGAGAGACAGAAGTTCCAGGGGAAGATTTAAAAAAAAAAAAGGCAAGCAGTCTGAGGACCACCCTGTCCACCTGTCCTATTGGCCTGAAGAGTGCTTTTCCTAAACAACACTCAAAGCCTTGGGATTGTATTTATGTGGCTCTGCTCTGATTGATAAAATCTTCACAGAAATATAAACGAGGTGGTTAGTGAAAGTATCCCATTATTTGGACTACTATCCATTTCATCCTAGAAACAATTGCTTTGTCAGTAACATTTTATATTTCTAGGACACAATATATTTCAGAGAATCTCATGGTTTGCAAAGGACTTTTGTGTAAAAATTTCACTTGAGTACCTTAACAACCACGTGAGATGAGCAGTAGAAAAGAGAGTACCCACATAGACACAGCTGGGGATGGAGAAGCAGGGAGATGCCCCACCCCCAATCTCCTCTTCCAAAATCCCGGGACTGAAGCAATAAAAACAAAAAATTAAAGTAGCTTTATTTGAAGGGATGTTTACTAATATGGAGATATGTTCCTGAAGTTTATGTCAAATCTTCAAGATATATTTCATAATTTTTCCTTTATTGCATCTATTTCTTTTGTTAGTTCTTCCATGGTTCTGTGAAAATAAATTTAAACTGTTACCTCATTTTAGTAACATCAAATGAGCTATAGGAAGGAGAATATAGAAATAACATGATGAGGTCTAACAATGAGGATACAACAGCAGGAGTGTCTTCTACAGAGCACGCTTGCCTGCACATTGACGTTTGTGTTAGAACAGATACTTGCTGCTGTGGATTAACCCAGTCTAGTTCCTGATCCACTGAGACTTGGATCAAAGCCTCCCACACTGAACTGCATACGATGGATATTAATTGAATTTTACTGCTTGATCTGCCCCTTCTCTTTTCTCACACTTTAAAACTGTTTGAATTTGGGTTATAATTATGACGCATGCACATGACTTACTATATACTCATTTTTTATACCAACGATCTACAACCAACTAATTGAGGTAATTGTTAAAATGGAATACATTTGTCTATGAGAAAAGTTGACACTACAATTCATAATGCCCAATTTTGTCCCTGTTCCCCTACTAAGACTCTTTAATTTGAAATCTGCAATCCTCCCTGCTTCTCTGACACCCATTTGGCAGTTGCCTTGAACTTGACTGTGGCCCTGTAATGGATAGGACATTGTCTGCCCCAAGAAGGAAAGCTGGCAGCCTCTTTGGACTGGTGGTCACTGGATTGATGTTGGCCTAGCACTTTACTGGAAACTGGTTAGAAAGGACACTTTGGCTGTTCCCTGGAATGTGTGGTTCAAAATAACTCAGCCTCAGTTGGTTGGACTGAAGTAGGTCAGCAAGACCCACTCGACCACCACCCTGCTCAGTGCATGCCTGTACGGTCCTGACTGACCTCATGTGGATCGAGTGGGACTGACTGGTTCAGTCAGCACAGCCCATACTGCAGTTGAAGGGCTGTGCATGAAGGGGGTGGTGTGGTTCCCTCAGTCCTTCTCCTTCACCAGATGGTTCGTCCTTGTCAGTCTGGTTACCCAGCTGCTCGCCCACTCGCTCAGGACCTATATTTAAGCATGGTCAGCAATGCAATGAGTACTTGTTTCCGTAGCTACTCAACCCGGAAGGTTACTCTGAGAGCTCGGATGCTGGTAAGACGTTATCTAATTAGCCGCATGTCTGAATTGCAGAAAAAGTCTGTAGTGCCCAACTTTGTCACAGGATAATTTAGTCACATCCTGAGTGCTCATCTGGGTGAGTCAGAAGAAGAAAGATACGAGAGGCAATAGAAGCTTGATTTAGGTTAAGTTCATGGGTATCAGTTCCATTTTTAGCCTCACCAAAGAAGGGAACATCTTCTAACAGGCATCCACTGTGCTAGGATACTGCCAGATAACAGACACATTCTAGCTCCCTCCCACTCCCATCTATTTGCAAAATGTATTTAGTTAGCTTTACACATTCATGTCAAATTCTTCAAGGTTCTGGTAAAATATTACAAGGTTCTTTTGATACATTATGGTTCCAGGCTTTGAGCATAATTCACTAATCTGCTCTTTCTTGGAACACAGTGGCTGGCTACTAGTTTTCTCAGAGATTCCTGAAAAAGCAACATGGCACCATCCTACAGTTTGCATCCTATGCTGGCAGGCTTCTGAGTTGCATGCTCCATGCTTCACTTTTTAACAAACACTGCTTGAAAACTAGAGAGAGAAAGAGAACATGTAACACATAAAGGAACTGGTAAAGGCTTACTGGTGCTGCCCAGGTCACACTGAAGAGGAGCAATCCAACACACACGGCCATGGCCTGCATCATCACAAGTCTCCCTGAAAAAGTAACAAAACCTCTCTTAGCAATGCCAGTTATGAGCTACAGACATAAACACACAAGTATGCAACATGCTCCCCCCCCCCCCGGCAGTTCATTTCCTTTTAATATATAGATTACATATCTTATATATAATTACATCTATAAATTAGCATCTATATAAATATATGTAGTTTGCACAGTTAGTTCATAGTTAATATTTTAATCTTTTTTCATGTCTGATTATTATATAAAACAAAAATCATTGACTATAATTATTCTAATAATCAATTAATAGAAATTAATTTTATAGACATAATTATTTGCTCTATTGATAACCTGACATTTTCCCTAGGTGCTTAGAAAACTATCATTAAATGCTTGTATAATTGAAAGCAGTAAGGCAACATATCAGCTCCTAATTGAATCATTAAGTGTGTCAAGATGGCAGATACAAAGGTGAGCAATGAATCTTATCAGTTTGAGGCTAGTACCCCAGTGGCACACCTTCATACTCATTAGTAATGTTATTCACTATGTAGGGGCCAGAGAAAGAAACAGCTGGAGCAATTTTTACTGTAAGCATAAGCATTTACTAAATAATAAAATTAGCTAAACATCATTCTAAGAATTTTCCATGTGTTTATTTATTTGAGTCCCAATACAAAATTATGAGCTAGGTGACTTTACCAGTTTTATAGACTAGGACGCAGACTCAGAAATGTCATGTAACATGTTCCATAATTCATGAATATTAATGAGCAGAATTGGGGTTAGTATTCTGGCAAAGTAGCTGTTCCTAACCGAGACTCTACGTCACCTAAAGTAAGATTCTGTTATTCCATCTAATTAAATAAAAGCCACATGCAGTCAACTTAAAGAAGATCCTATTTTATATAAAGTTCAGTAGAGCAAACTTTGGAATACTCGCTTTTAGTTATGGAGTAAAGCACATGTGTGTAGTGTGATGGATATTTCACTGGGACCTAGTGAGCTCAGCTAACTCAAGCAGCCATTACACTGAAAAATTACCAGCGTAGCTCTGGATAGCAATCTGTTGGTCTTGATGAACATTACATATTTTATTGACATATAAACATATAACAACCAATATAAAAATAATAATGTGATTTGTTGGAAGAAAATACTTTTATGGGGAAAGTAATTTAAATGTTCTTACAACATTTAAACATTTCATAGTAAAAACTTTTGCTGAGCAAAATAATGCAACTAAGATATATTGTAAAAATCCCAGTTTGTATTTTTCTAACTTAATGTTATCTTATGGATCTACACCGAAATTCAAGCCATAATTTTGGCTCCTAAGTATTGTAGATAAGAACAGTCTACACATTTATCAAACAGCTCAGTGCTGGTAGATGCATCAGCGCAGTGTTTATCAACAGAAGCACAGCTGGCTTCTCCTGTGTCTGGTTTGCAGCTCCCAGTTATTATCTGATAATAATGATAATCAGCCCACAGGCCAATTTGCTGCCAAGACATGCAGTTTAGTTAATGATCTCTAGCACTCTATCTATCATATAGACCAAAGCACTGAATTTAGACAACTATCCTCAGCTGAGAACAGTTCCAGTTTGCACTTCTTTTCAATTAAGCAGACCAGTATAGCAAGGAAACTGCAAGCTTAAGCAAGCACTTTCAATCAAGAGCAGTTCTCTGTAAGAAGTAAATTACCTGGTGTCATTGACCTTTGGCAAAGCTCGGCTTCTTCAGGTTTAGCAGTCCCTGGGCATTTGCCGAAATTTAAAGTTTGTTAGAGCCCCCAGTGTCCAATCAGCATGGCCCACTCAGGACCAGCGAGGAGTCTGTCACAAGT
This sequence comes from Peromyscus nudipes, assembly GCA_902168325.1. Taxonomy (NCBI): domain Eukaryota; kingdom Metazoa; phylum Chordata; class Mammalia; order Rodentia; family Cricetidae; genus Peromyscus; species Peromyscus nudipes. Next base: position 11,673 of record CABHPH010128275.1, read on the forward strand.
GCCCACAGATGACCACAGGGGGCAAGGTAATTTTAATCTAAAAATGTTTTTGTGGTGGAAAGCTGCTATCAAATGTTCCAGAGAGTAGAATAAACAGAAAAATATAAATATCTCAGTTTGGACATTATGCTGCTAGATAATTAGAATTGATTTCAGAACTATTAACTAGAAATGGGTGAATGGCTTACATATTTATAAATAGAAAATATTCGTAAACCAACAAATTTGTAAGTATTTTTATTAAGTAAGTTTGTAAACTTAATTGTGTCTGAATAAGATTCAGAAACAGCTAACAATGATATTTCGAGTGCCTACTCCATGGCAGGCATTGGAGAAGCCTCAGTGAGTGAAACAGAAAATAACTCTGCCTCATGGGGCTCACCATCCAATGAAGAAAACAGACAATGAACTACATTGTATTAGAAGGTGACACAGATGAAGTTCAAGCAGTATTGCAGAAAGAGATCTCAAGCATTGGGAGTAAGGACACAGGGCTGAAACTTTACATAGAGAATCCTCGGAGGGCCTTAAACACGTGTATTACTCCAAAATTTATATCATAGAACTAAAACTCCCATGTGATAGCATTAAGCTTTTAGAATCTAAGTTATCAGGTGAGAATCTTCATGAGTGAGATTAACCACTTTAAAAGACTGAAGGAAACAACCCCCACCCTTCTGCATTCCACCTGTCTGCCACGTGAACACACGGCTTTCATCCCACCATATCCCGAGGAGGAAGTAACAAGATGCCATGTTGGAAGGTGAGACAATTATCTTCCACTGAACAGTGAACCTTCCAACACCTTTCTCTTAAACTTCCCAACCTCCAACGCCTCAAGAAACTGAATCAGTGAGATGTCAACTTTTGTTCTCTTTAGATTACCAAGTCTGAGGTAGTCCATTACAGCAGCATGAACAGACTATGACAGAATGGTAGCTGCATGACTTTGCATGGGAGAACATTCCAGACAGAAGCTCTAGGAAGAGCCAGCTCCAGTAACAGGGACCTGCTGACTTATTCTAGAAGCCAGCCACTGAGCTGGAGAGGCCAAGCAAAGGAAACAGCAGAAAATACAATGAGACAGGAATTCGACAGCAGAGGACCAGAAACCTGGTTTCTGCCCTAATAGGTAAAGCCCCTACAGGATTGGTAGGGAGCTGTGACATAGAGGACTTACCTACTCTACACACGGCCTCAGATTCATTCTCAGCACTATTTAAATAGAAATAAATGGGCAAAATTTAATGAATTGATTAATTTAATTTTAATTCCAAGTCGAGAAAGCTACTAGAGATTTTTGAGCAGAGATGAGATTGAAGGTGTGAAGTCTGGACAGAGTAGAAAAGGCAGCCTAGAGTTCTTGCAATGATCTAAGCAAAGGCCAATGGGTCTCAAAGCAGGCAGGGGCAGAGGAGTGAGGAAAAGTGGTCATATGCAGCATGGTTTCAGAAGAAGGACCATAGGACTTGGCTGCACCAGGGACACTCACACCAGGGGAAGCTCACACCAGGGGATGCTCATACCAGGGGATGCTCACACCAGGGGAAGCTCACAGCAGGGGATGCTCACACCAGGGGAAGCTCACACCAGGGGAAGCTCACACCAGGAGATGTTCACACCAGGGGAAGCTCACACCAGGGGATGCTCACACCATGGGAAGCTCACACCAGGGGATGCTTACACCAGGGGATGCTCACACCAGGGGATGCTCACACCAGGGGAAGCTCACTAGGAGACTCAGGCAGAGGTAGGACGAACCCAGGACTTTGCCTTGTGATGGGAAAACTGAAGTTGCTTTTATTGAAATGAGAAAATATTCAAAAGATACTTTTGAAGGATGTGTTTTGGTTTTAATTTGGATGAAGATTTTTATTAAATGGTTAGGACATTGAGTCTGTGCTTCCTTTCCTTGGTGGTAGATGCTAAAATCAAATTGCAATTCATGTTCACAATAGTTAGGGAGGTTTTATTTGGTCTAAAAATATAGTAATGTCTAGTGGGATGACTTATATTAGGTTTATGTGTAAATCTACCAATAAAAGGTTATGTAAGTTTTTAGACTTATACTTTATAAGAGCTACTTGTGCATAAATACAACTTTATAATCAGCTATAAATAACATGGAATGAATTTTAAGCACAAATCTCTGATTTCCCCAAACTCAAATAGGCAAAAATAAAATAAAAAATAATAATAAAAAGCAGAAAAAAATGAGCAAAATATCCCTGATACAGTTTTGGTTTGGACAATGACAGTTTGTTTAGTTTAGGCCAATCCTTCTTGCTTCATACACATTCTACAGCTTCTCTTCTAAGGATCCTGAGTTGATTTTAAAGACTTATAAGAACTTCAAGCTATTGTGTGTGAAGAAAACCACGTTGATTTGAAACCATCTAACTGAACGCTAAAATATTTGATCACTGTCATTGACAGTGGAGACACTTAGCCTCGTAGTCATGTACTTAAACACATCTGAGCTCAAACCCAGATGTGAAAAATTGCTCAAACAATGAAATTGAATTTTTTGAGCCTCCTTTTCTCCATCCACGTATTATTCTAACTAATTTAATCCCTGTGACAACTCTGAGGTAGATAATATTTTTATCATCATAGTTTTTAGTGATGAGACACAGAGTGCTTCAGGAATTTTCTTAAGTTCTCATAATCAGCAAATAGAAAAGCCAGAAATAGCATAGGAAATCTGGCTAATTAAGGCCAGTGTATTATGTTGACACTTAATGTCAGCACAAACATTACCAAATTCTGCAGGGTGCTTAGCCCACTGCCTACTTGCCCGGTTCACCCATTGTTCCAGTTACTAACAACTGTCTGTGACCCAGGTGGAGCAGGCATGCTTCTTTCTGTTCCTGCCCCCAGTCCCCTGTTGGTTTTCTTACCGTGTCTTGTAGCACAAATCTTAAAAGGTCCTATTAATAAATAACACTCAGAAGCCAGATACTGGGGTGAATGCTGAAAGATCAGAGAAACAGAACAAGCCACATCCAACCTCACCTTGTCAATTCCTCAGCTGATCTTGTTTCTTCAAATTGGAAGCCTCTGAGTCCTAATCCAAATGGATCTCAGTTGAACTGCTGCTCAAAAGCCTAAAAGCTTAAAAAGACCTAAAAAGCCTCTAGTTCCTGGTCCTCATGCCTTATATACCTTTCTGCTTCCTGCCATCACTCCCTGGGATTAAAGGCGAATGTCTTTCTGAAGCAAGACATGAGATCTGAAGTGCTGGGATTAAAGGTGTGTATCACCATGTCTGGCTGTTTCCAGTGTGACTTTGAACTCACAGAGATCCAGATGGATCTCTGCCTCCGGAATGCTAGGATTAAAGGGGTGTGTGTGTGTGTGTGTGTGTGTGTGTGTGTGTGTGTGTGTGCACGCGCGCACGTGCGCGCAAGCCACCATTTTCTGGCCTCTATGTCTATCTAGTGGCTGTTCTATCCTCTGACCCCAGATAAGATTATTAGGGTGCACAGTATATTGGAGGACACAATATCATCACAATGTCTTCTATGGTTTACCTAATGGGTGAACAAAATCAGAGAGAGAACTGACAGGGCTAAGTTTAAGGCCTGGAAGGTGTATTTCCCGAGACATCATACACCAGCTTCATCAGTGCTGAGTATTTGGGTGACAAGGGACAGAACTAATAAGGAGATGGAAGTCAAAAAAGAAAAGCAATAAGCAACGGTGAACCAAAACACAAATGGTAGAAAAGAGAAAGAAAAAAAAAAGAAAGATAAAAACCGCTCATTTGTAACAATATATTATTAAGCCAATAATCAATTCAGAAAATTTTACAATTGACAGGTCATTCAGTATTTTATGCTTTTACACCATTCATAACTTTAATGATTCACACAGAGTGTTTTGTTTGTGCCTCACATATAGATATCGAATGGTTTTTCATTGCTATACGCTTATAAGAATTTCATATGTATGCAAATGTACTTTTTCTCTGTTTTTCTTCCTTTAAAAAGAATGTTCCTGTCTATGAAGAGATTTCCTATTAAATTAATATATATATAATATGAGATATAATATATATTATTCTGGTTTGAAAGAGCACAAGTTCTAGGAAAAGAAAATTCACAAAATTTTAAGACTTCCTGACACAGCTCCTTGTCCTACCAAGGAGTAGACGGAGTGGAGCTAAATATACATGTTCTCAAAGCTGAAATGAATTCAAAGGAAAACATTCAACTTAAGTCTTAAACTTAGAACCTACAATTGACAAAAACAAAAATAGTGAGACCCCTTTCCAGCTAGAAGTTTGGAGAGAGGCATTCTGGGAAGAGGCATCTAAGTGATTAACGTCGATGTTCTCGGAGACTGACATTTTGTTTCTCTTCTCTTAGAACCCTGTCCTCTCTGCTGAATTGAAAACAAACAGACAAACATGTCCTAAAAGTTTTGTTTATATAATAATCCTGGAAATCATGTCCTGTTTCAGAAGAATAAGATGTTTTTATTTTAAATATACTTGTTCATAAGTATCAATATTCATCCTAAGCTACAAAAATGTCACTTTCTAATACATCACTGGTGACCAACTTCTCATTTTCCTCCAAATTATTTTTGTCTTTAGAAAGAATTATTTCCCCTCAGTGTTGGGCATTTCACTCAAGTGCAGTACCGTAGAGTGCCACAGAACAGCATGAAGCTAGTTGTATCTATTTCTCCAGACCACATACCCACCCGTTCAACTATTACTACCAAAGAGAGGGTATGTCAATATAATTTGCCTTTATTTTTATATTAGAAAGAAATTTTATTACAACTTAAGATGACGACTCAGAGGATGTAGTTAAAATGTAATTATAATGGTATTAGCTTTTCCTTCAGGACGTGGTGACATCTTTGGAGGTGGCTACAAAGCTCTCTTGTGTGACTTCCAAGGAAAACACTGCTCATTCTCAAAACAGTGGTTCCTTCCGGAGGTTGCTGCTGCTCTGTGCTGCAAGACCATACGAGGCAGAATGTGACTTTTACCAGCTACTCTCTGTGTGGTGGATACACATAGCATTTTCTTACCATATTGGGGCATATATAATTTTCTCTTTATCTTCTAAGTTGATGTTGGTTTGCATCATGTTATTTTTAGCTTTCCTTTAATGATTTCCTTAACTCCCCTGGATCCAGAGTCATTATGTCAGCCTCTGTCCTAGTTAACTACTGCTGTCTAACATATTATCTCAAAACTTATTTGAAACAGTATGCCAATTTCTTTCAGGGTTATCTGCATTGGTGTGGTTTAGCCTGTGCTTTTTCACTTGCTGTCTCTTACAGGACAGCATAGGAGTAGGTGTAGACACTGCCTGTAAAGTTCCCCGGGCTGAACATCCAAGATGGTGCCTTTAGTGCTGCTGCACACATGTGACCTTGTTTTCTGGCAGAATAAGCTGGACTTCTTTCATGGTGCCTCTCGGCATTAGGAATAAGTCTCAGGTGGCAAAAAAAAAAAGAGGTCAGGACTCCAGCTGAAGTGTCCACACAAGGCAAACTTACATTTGGTCAGGAGGGTGTGCTTGGAAGAGTGAACACACGGTGTGCATTGGTGCCCTCAGTGGTGCCTCTGTCTGCTCTCCATTGGCCAGGGTCTGACCTCACAGTCTTAATTTAATTGGCAATAATTGGTACACAGGAAAGGAAGGAAGGAGAGGAGCGAGTACTCCAAGAAGAAAAGGATCACAACTCCATGCCACCAAATTCCTGGAATACAGTGATAAGCCTTTGTGAAAACAATGGCTTCCCTGGGTGGGGAGGGGATTCAAACATTTATATAAAATCTTAAGAGGTGGGGGAGATAAAAAAGATTGGAGTCCCTCGTCCTAAACACAAGTTTTATGATATTTGCTAGAAAAGATTCATATTTGATATTTCTTACAAAGGCACAAAATACCCTGGGTTGAAAGCTCTTTAGCTAGACTTGTGTCCCATGAAAATTACATTATTTTGTCCTTTCTCAGAAGATTCTCCTCTTCTTGTTTGAGAGCCTCAAGTCTCAAGAGCAGAAAACGGGGACTGCCAGGCTGTTTTGTGGACTACAGCTGTCATGGAGTCACATTTTCATATTGTGTCAGAGCGGTCAGGATGAGTGGGGTGCAGAAGTAGGCCCCCACACTTTGACTGTGGAGTGTTGGCATCACACTGTAGCTTGTAAAATGGGAGTATGTGTTATAGCCATTTTGGGAGAATACAGGATGCCCAGGTCAAGACCTGGTAGACAGTTCTGCTGTGGAATGTCGTTCTATATGCTGTGAATGTGTTGCTCTGATTGGTTGATAATTAAAGCTGTTTGGCCAATGGTGAGGCAGAATAAGGTTAGGCAGGACATTCCAACTAGAGAGAGAAAGGCAAAGAGAGGAGACACTGTTAGCTGCCGACAGGAGAAGCAAGATGTAAAGTACCAGTAAGCCACAAGCCACGTGGCTAAGTATAGATTTATAGAAATGGGTTAATTTAAGATATAAGAGCTAGCTAGTAAGAGGCCTGAACTATTAGGCCATATAGTTTGAAAATAATATGTCGCTGAGTGATTATTTTATAAAAGACTGCAAGACTGTAGTTGAGAGATTTATCCTAACCGTGGGCCAGGCGGGACACAGAAAAACTTACAATTACACAGTTCAGGTATTTGTCATTCAGTCAAGGTTAGTTTAAAGATAACTGGAGGACTGACTTTGATGACAACCCTGTCTACACAACTTGAGTTGTGGTTCATGTCTTACTGTTGCTTTTACATGATGCTCCTGTTGCTACAATCAAGATCAAGATTTTTTCCTTGCAGATAGTGATCTACAGAATTTCAAAGGATGACATAGTGGGAAAATTATTTTTAAATATTACTTATCAAAAATTAATATGTTTATATCCAGAAATGTTCAGAGACAGCCACCAAAAAAATTTCCACCAAATAAATAAATAATAAATAAATTTCACATTTTTAAGTAAAGTTTGAAATGAAGATAAAAGCTTCAAGCTGAAAGAGGAAAAAAATGAAGAGAACAAAAATGGGTTCACTCACAGTTTGTTTATAGCCTAAATAATTAAATGTGCATCAATTTTTAAAAGTAATCCTTACAGTTTGGCTTATCTAAAATCAAAGTTGGCAAACTGTAGCCTGTGGGCCACATTTGAAACATCACCTCTTTTCAGGATCCAAGTCTTCTTGGTGTTCTTCTGTACCACACATATTTACATACTGCCAAGGGCTGCCTTCAGCACAGTGAGAAAGAAACGATGTGGCTCCTAGCAATGTTCCCAAAATATTTGTTATCTGGTTCTTTTCAGAAGAAAATTGCTGAATTTGGCTTTACAGAAAATGAACAAAGCTTGACTAAAATACTTAGGAGAAAATTTATATTTCAGAATGAAATAAGCAAGATCTATCCATGTTACTGGATCATTGCTTTTCTTAGATGTTTGGAGTTGTACCATTAAGGGTAGAAGCCCTGTGAAAAAGAATATAATGTAATAAAAACTAACTTACATGAGAACTTTTTATTATTTAATCAACAAATCAATAATGTTAAGCCAGTGAATATTTTAAAAACCTAAAGGCAAAAATACAACATTGTTCTTGGATAAATAAAAGGTCTGAGTGATTATTTTATGGTTTACTTTTAATAAAGTTTCATTCTTTTTTAAAAGCAAGACCCATTATTCTTGACTTTCTTTTCTGAAAAAGTATGTCTAGTGTTTTTAATTTTCCTCATACTTATGCTGTTTATTCTCTTCATTCAAAGAGTCACTTAGAATCATGGCAAACTTTTTAGTAGAAAAAAATCCAAAATGCAATCCTAGCCACATCTCTTTCTTTACTGTTGGATAAACTCTCAAAGCCTGCATTAAAAATGGTGATTTTTGAAAATCAAAATTACAGTTCAGCAAGGGGGAATATTATAAACAAGAAAGCATGATGGAAATCAGCATTAACCTGGAAAGATGTGGATGCAGAGCTTATATTACAACAATAAACTAAACCATAGAGAAAGATTTTGTGTTCTCCAAAGTATAAACCTGGGTTGTATCTGGGTTAACATTGAGAACACTTGACTGAGATGTGAATTGATGAAACTCAGAAAGACTGGAAATGAGCAGACAGGATAGAGGGTGACCACAGGGAGGGCGCAGTCATCTTTTAGAAGCAGCTGCTTTGTGGTCCAATCAATATTCTCAGGTCATCAGCTCACATCCAGCCTTCCCTGCCTGCCTGCCTGCCTGTCCCTGCCTGTCTATCTGTCCTGCCTGCCTGCCTTGCTTTTCCCCCAGTTTCAGCTGACTAAAAATCTTTCAACTTTATCTCCTTAGCATTCAACTACAGCCTCTGTGCAAGTCCATCTATCTGTTCGGCTCTGATTACAGCCAGCTCCTCAATAGCAGAATGCCCTATCCTCAGTCACCTTTCACCTCTGGATTAGTGTTGTCTTATGACACTAGGAACACCAAGAACTGATATCTTGCTGCTCCTGCGTGCTCTCTCTAGGAGCAATAAACTGTCTAATTCCATTTGAGCCTGTGTCTCCCTGGTATGGATCAATTTAAATGAAGCACATCAATCTAACAGCTTCAGCAGCATCACGGGCCTGTTACAAACCCTTCTGTTGTTTAGTAACTGTGACACCCTAACAAGGTCTAAGAGTGTGTATCCTGGAAGTCTACATTTCAGTGGGAGTGGAGCATGATGAAACCCACTTAATTATACAATTTACCAGAAAACTACCTGTGTTATTTTGGAAAGCATGATGAATAAACTGATTTGGCTTCCTGGTAGCTTCAAAATAAATGTAAAATAAATGAATAAACAAACAAGAATACCCTGAAGCCAAGGACTGTGGGATCAGTGGAATTCTACAGCCACGAAGGGAACTCATTTCCACAGACAGACAGAATTTAGAAGACGAGACTCCAGGAAGGAAAACAGACTGAGGCTTCAGAAGCTGATGCGCAGCCTCTCAAGAGGAGAGAGGAGAGACGAGCTGGTTCTGAGTCCCTGAGGTGTGTCACACGCTAGCAGCAGCCTACTGCGTGTTATAGGGGACTCGGGGGCTAATGACTCACGGGGGTAAATTAGCTGGCAAGACCAGACCCTCTGTCTCCAGCGTTCCTGAGCTCTGCACCATATCCTGCTGCCTAGATAGCAGATAAACCAATGTAGGAGAGGATCCTGGCTCTGAAAAGTTTCAGCATTCAAGTCATAAAACCTGGTTGGTTCTAAGCATGTTGTGATACATTTCCAAGCAGTGCGCCCAGCACTAGAGGTGCCCTGCCCATCCACTGCAGACGACCACGGCAGTGAGGGCCGGATAATGACGAAGCCACCCTGACTCTGTTTAACCCTGCCTGGCCGTTTGTGATTTCCTTGTGCCAATTGTTCACCAGTAAAATTGAGGATGATAATAAGTGGGAAGCTTAAGATGTTTATGAATGACACACTTTTAATATTACGAGATACCCTTGCCTATGTTAAAATTCTTGAGAATGAGAATAGTATTATGCTTATACAGGATAAATCATTGTTATGTGGGGGAGGAGAGTGGGAAATAATCTCACCGTGCAGACCGTGGTGGTCTGGAAGTCGCCATCCTATTGCACCAGCCTTCTGCGTACTAGAATTATACGCATAGATCATCCTTCCTGGTTAATTCTTTTTAAAATAAATACTGAAGTATTGATGAAGCATGATGATCTCTAAAAACTCCTCTTCAATGGTTTTGCAAAGAATTGTGTACACAGCACACACACACACACACACACACAAAGGGGGGTATGATGAGAATAAATGTGACAGAATGTTAACTAGTCATGAGTTTAGGGTTTTTATGTTAAGTATCAACCTGAAAGAATCCCAAATCCCCTGGGAGATGAGCCTCTGGACATGCCTGCCGGGGACTATCTTGATTTTAACAGAGAAGGGGAACCCCTCCCATTGCGGGTGGCACCAATCCCTGGCTGGAATCCTGGACTCTACAGATGGAGAAAGCATTCTTGACTGATTGTGGCTACCATGTGATCTGCTGGTTCAAACTACAGCTGCCTCGACTTCTCTGCCATGAGAGCTGGCCGGTACCCTTGAACTGTGAGCTGAAATAAACACCGTTCCCTTTACGATGTTTATGCCAGGGTATTCTATCACCTCGACAGGAAGAGACTCAGGCCGTGAGGAGGTAGGAGGTGCTGTGAAGGCACTTACCGACCAGTCTCCCGACTCTGCTGTCAAGGTCACTGAGCCGGTGATGACGGAACGGACAGCAATCAAACCAAAACCATGCGGACAAGATTCTACATCTTCATGTGCTGGATGTCTAAACATTGACTCTGTGGGTTCACACATCTCATAATGAATAAATTAAAGGATAGTGAATTATGGTCATCTTGCTTCTTTCAAATGTCTATATGCTTACTTGTAGTTTGTTTCTAGGTTTATATTAAGGAGTCAATTGCTGTCAAGACTTTGTATATTAATTGTGTGTGTGTGGTGGGGGTTGGGTGTGTGTTTGCATGTGTATGTGTGTGTGAAGTTTTGTGTGTGTTTGCATGCATATGTGTGTGTGGTTTGTGTGTGTGTGTGTGTGTGTGTGTGTAAGAGTTTAATTACCCCATTGTATGCCCTATCCCATTTAAGATCAAATTTTGTAGTGATAAGTTTACCAGAAAAACACAGGACACCCAGTCACAGTTGAATATTAGATAAAGAATAAGTCATTTATTTAGCATAACTTTGTTCCAGATATTTCACAGAGACTAATTATTCATGGGGGGCATTTGTATTAAAAACCAATCATTGTTTATCTGAAGTTCAAATTGAAGTGGGCATCATACAACATGTATTCATGTTTGTTAAATCTACAACTCTAAGAGTCATTTATTCCCTAGTCTATAAAGCTGATTCTGCCCTCAATTGTCAAACCTTAGTCCTGCAGATTTATTGAAGAGAGGATGTTTCCAGATCCTCTGAGTTTTAAACCCTAATGGAAATAAGCTTGCTTTTTAGCTGAATTGTCCCACCCTCTTTAAACTCATGTGCTTTCCAATGCCCTCCATTTCTTCTTAATTATAACACATTTCAAGAACTGCATATTTATTTGAGATAAAAACCCATGCATACAGGTCACATAAAATACATGAGGATGAGAATTAAACCTAACACAGTATTGGCTAGGGGGTGTGATACAGGAGCTACACAAGTATTGTCTACAGTGTTCTTTATAAATCTCTCTCTAGGAGCCTTCTTGCACAGAGTATGTTTTGGCAGTTAGCAACAGTGCACACAGCACAGATACTGGAGAGTCACAACCTCAAAGCACTCCATCCGGTCCCAGCTCAGAGATGGTGTACTGTTTGATCAATGGCCCTGACTTACAACGACCTTTCAAGTGACACTCCTGGGAAAATAAAAAAGAAGCCATTACAAATAGAAGCATTTGCAGAGATCACTCCGGGACTGTAGCACCATTCCACATTGTAAAATGCACATGTGTTATCTTGCACCTTCCTGAGTTGAACTTTGAAAATAAATGGCAGCCAGATGCAATGACAGCGTGGAGAATTCACCCCAGGGGGGCCTTCACTGGTGGTAGTAATAATCTTGACCATCGTAGCCTTCATAGCCACGCCCCTTGTAGTAGCTGTATTCGTCCTCATAGGCGCGGTAATTGTCCCCGCGAGGCTCCCCGTTCTCGTTGTCGTAGACTTGATACTCACCGTTGTCTTCATTGTTGCCCATTTGTTCGTATTCTCCCCCATACTCAGCGGTGGTGGTTTTTCTGAATGGTGGCGGGGTGGTCCCGTAGGCTTCGAGTGGCGGGGTGGTATGCTGAAACCCGTCCAGAAGGTCAGCTGTCTTGGGGCCATCGCTGATCTGCTCCTTGCCCGCCGTGGTCCCTTCAGTGACACTCTGTTCCTCCCCTTCTTCCCCGTTGTCTCCTCCACTGCTGCCGTTCCCGCCGTCCACCTCGGTGGAGTTGGTGCTGGTGCCGTTGACGACCTGCTCATTTTCATCGACTTCTGCTTCTTCGTTTTCATTTTCTTCCTCCTCCTCCTCTTCTTCTTCATCGCTTTCCTTCTTTTTTACAGGCTTGCTTTCTGCATCTCCAGCCTGAAAGGCAAGGTTTGAAATCACTCAAATCTAGCTGTGAAAAACTCTTCTGCGGATAGCCTTGTTATGGATGCTGTTTTGAGTTAAAGATAATTTGTGGAAGAATTGGTGATGACTTTAAAAATTCAGAATAGATACCTTTGTAATGGGTTTTTATGGGTTGGGGGCGTGTACCCGATAAGCCTACCCTCTGCACAATGCTTCCTTAGCTCAGCCCCCCAACCCTCTCTCTGCCTTGGAAGCCACACCTCTGAAGTGGGATGGTACAATAGCTTGGGAAGGAAATTCGCAGAATATCATTCCTCATTTGTAATCAGGGAAAGTCTATCTATTCTTGCTTCTTTAATGAGGTAATAATAAAAGTAAAGACGGTAATAAATATTATATGAATAGTGCCAGGGAGACTTGGACATCAGCAGAGATGAAAACAGACCAACGTTGGGACTCATTACCTTCTTGGGCAGTTGGAGAGCAGCTAGCCCTATAGTCGCTGTTCCCATGGTGGTCTCCGCCCCATAGGCAGCTGTTACACCAGACAGTGTGGTGTTCTCAGCCTCGGCCTCCTCGTCTTCATTCCCCTCTGAATCTTCATTGTTTTCCTCTTCATTTGAAGTCTCCTGGTGAGAATACCCAGAATTCAAAATTTACTATAGCTGGAGTAGAGCTCAACATTTGTTGGATCTTTGAGGCACTATCTGGAAATGCCCTCAGTTGGCACATAACTGTCTGCCCGTGTGCCATTCTCCTTATTTCTAAGAACTCAATGCTACTTAATCCTATTTATCAGCTGGTGGAATGCTGCAGTTATTTATACTTTCTATTTTATCAACTTAACAGTATTTGTGCTTTAGACATTTGGTGCACAATTTTTTCTTCTGCACAAGAAATTCATAGTAGTGTATATGATATTACATGAAGATGATTAAAAATTAAGACTTGGACAAATGCACATTATAATATTTAATGTTTTATTCTTTTATTTATGCTATGAGATAATAGTTTGTAAACTGAGATAATCTATCAGTATAATTAATACCTACTAGTAAAAATCTGGATTTTATATGTTTATATTTAAATAAATAAATTTAAATAAATGAGTAGTGGAGAGTTGAATTTACTTGAAATGTATTTCTGGGAGATTGTGATGTTAGGATAATGTTAAGATTTCAGGAAAATGATCTGAGTTTGATGTTTATTTTGAAAACAAATTGACTAAAGCAGGATTTTTCTCATTAAGTTTGTGAATGCTATAGTTTTAATGAAGGGTTTGATACAACCCAAGCCCACCTTTCCAGGCTAGGTGTGCCCAATATCTCATGAGTGGTATATTGTCTGGCTTTTTTTTAATAATTCATTCAAACAGATTAAACTTTTTAGTGGTCTAAGGAGAAATTCTTAGTGTCATTGGAGAGATTCTATGAGGCTATGTTAGTTGGCTCTTGTTCCCTCATTTCATTGATGGAAAAGCTGACATGCAGTGATACAGTGACCTGTATGAAGTCAAATGGGTGAGAATTCATGATCATTCATTGGTGGCAGAGTCAAGACTGAAGAGTAGTCAATCTACTAATGTACACAATTTCTCCTCTTAGATTCTTTCTTGGTCCAGAAATTTAATTTAAGAATGTTCTTGTGGAAACAAATTAAAAAGGAAATGGGCTGGACTATAGCTATATTGGGCTTCAAATACCTTATTAGATAGAAGAGTTATCCATGACCCCCTAGAATGGCCAAAATGAATGAAATAAACAGGTGTTGGTGAGAGCGGGGCTCAGTAGAAGCTTTGTATAGGGGGGGCTTTGCCTGACAGCTCCTACTTTGGAGAGCCTTCAATAAAGCTGAACATATGCACATATTTTGAAACTACACTTTTAAGTAACATAGCCTCCCCAAATCAATGTGTAAAGTCACTTGAAGAAGTTCTAGAATGTTCCCAGCAGTACCACCTTTGTAGCAATCCTAATTTGGAAACTACCAAAATACCCATTTTCAGATGACTCATACATTGCAACACATTGATACAATGAAATACTGACAGGAAGCCTGGGTACTCAAAGAGGAGAGGATAATTTGGAAGAATCCCTGAAGGTCAGAACAACAGAAGCCTCTTAAAAAAAGAATGTATACTGTGTCATCCTATATGTAGAATCTGTATATGTATAGAGTATACAAAATAAAATATAAATATTGTGTATTAAAAACAAGCAGAAGTTAACCTGCTCAATTAAAGTCAAACTCATGGTAGTCCATGGTGGGAGTTGATTAAAGTAATATTGGACATGTTTTATTTTTTTATATTAGTGTTGATTTACTTACATATTCAGTTTCTGAAATTTCAATGAGCTGATAATGTTATCATGTGTGTTTCAATTAGACAAGTCTGAAGTGCTTTAAGGTGTGTGGGGGGTGTTATCAGCAAATAGAAAATGTGCCCAAGTAGTTTCCTCATATGAATACAATCCCTGGGGTTTGTACACCTAGCTGGAACTCTCAGTTAAATTTTAAAGAAGAAATTAAGATGAAAGCATGTCTAGAATCTTGCAGATGGAAAATTCCCAAATCTACCCACCTTTCTATGATTACTGTAAATGAATGATCTTTGGAGCATCTATTCCTTTGACATTTCAAAACCAAGTCATCAACTATTTACTGGGCATCATATATGCATCAGAATTGTGCCAGGCAGTATAAGGAGTTACAGCAGGAGGCACAGAAAAGTTCTTCCTTGAACAGAGTTTAACATAGCATTCTTGGGTCTTAGGGGATTTGAACAGAAGAAACGGGAGGGCCTACATATTCAGGGGTGACTGACAACGTTTTGGGTGTGCATAACTTTGCCAGAGGCCTGATGCTTCTGTATTCACCTCCACCACAGCAACCGAGAACTGCTACCAAGAGATTCATGGTGGAACTGGGACAATCAAAGTCCGCTTCACAATTGCTGGACAGAAAACAACTGTAGTAACATGGATGAGTCTCCCTTAGCTTTGGAGTCTGACTGAGCTGCAGCAAGATATTGATGGATGTAGGGCATACAGGGTTTCTGGCCTTCCCTCCATGGTTGGGGTTACTATAGCACAGAGAATGTTACTTAACAAGAAGAAAAAACTAATATTTGGTCACCATTCAAGTTGCCACATCTTTGGCTTTCAGGATAGCTGCCATGGATGTTCCATTCTTGGCTATCATTTTCTATTCATAAACACCACCCAGAAATATCTGAATTTGGAAGGTTCCCAAGCCAGGAGTAGTGTAATTGTCTATCCAGGAAAATATATTCTAATAGTATGTTTCCTTAGGCAAGATGTCAATTATAAACATAATACCCTGATTTTCAAGCTATCTAAATGAATTTTAGCCATTAAGTACAGTAATTTAACTATTTAGGAAGATGTTTATACATCTTGAGTATTTTAGTTTCTGTAATCTAATAATTAGACAAAAATCTATTAAATTGCTATTAAAGAGACTGACCATATTCTGTAGATTAAATCAGGACACCACTGTAGAGGTATCAGATGGCTTCACATCCTGCCCACCAAGGAAGAAGGTGCACGGCGCCAAACTTGAGATTACTTCTTTCTTGCTTACTATCATAGGCATCCAATATAAATAAACGTCATGCTGCTTTTCAGTGGGGTTTACACTTCCCTTAAAATGCAGACACCTTTGTTTTTGGGTACTACATCTAGGTAACTTTAACCCCACATTGTAATGGTGTTTAAAGCGGGTTGCTTTAGTTACTTCTAACTCAAATAATATTCTGCCTGTCCAAGATAGCTGGTTATGGGTAGCTGGCAAGGCAGCAGTGGGTATTTTCTGGGTCCAGACTGCACAGAATAGTTTCCTCTTAGTTTCTTGTGTTTTTACAGAAATTTCCTGCCTTTTTACAGAAGATACAGAAAATGTCTTACCTCTTCCCCCTCTTCCTCTGAACTATCACCGTCTCCGTTTTCTTCAGAAGAGTCACTGCCTCCCTAAAACATACATATACATATATACATACACATAGTATGTGTGCATGTGTACATACACATATGATACATAACAACAACTGAAATTTCCTGATGATTAAAATGTAACACGCAGAGATAATTACTTATGTTTATTAGTATTATCAGCTTGGTTGATTTTTTAGCACAGAACAGCGTCAAGCTAAAGTGAGAAAGATGTGAGCACACTTGGGAAATATGAAATGAGGACAGAAACAGCTGTTTTCATAATGAACAGCCTATGAATGAGGTTACTCACTTTCAACCTCCCAAACATAGACAATATGTTGAAATATTACATTCTATGCAAAAACCAGAATAACAAATCACAAATTGCTTAGTTTTGAAGGAATGAAGGAACTACTGAGTTCCTTCTCCAAGAAGGAACTATTCAAAAAAGTGTGATTTCCCCAACCATTTCTAAGCAGGTCTCAGACTAAAATATACATTGCATAGTCTTATTTTCTTACAAAACACAGGTGATAATGATTTAGCTTACTATAAAGTGTAAAGTGTTATTTGACAGTTCTCTTAAATACTACAATCTAAATCATAATTTGATATAGAGAAACTAAATTTGTATTCCTAGAGTCTCAATTTAATTAAAACTAATTTTAAAATTGTGTTCATTGATAGACGTACAGTTAAATTAGATGAATGATATAAAAGCACTTACGATTTGGCGGGGTGATAATAAAGTAAACCAGGGATCCTACATACAAAACATGAGTCAGTGAGCCTTATTGGGGTCTTCATTGTTGTGGCCTTTATATTGTTTTGTTATATTCTTACAGTGCTGGGGATTAAACTCGGGGCAAATGCTCTACACATTAGACATACCCTAATTCTGAGTTTTCTTCTTTTTATTTTTTAATTACATGTAAATCTAAACATGCATCAGAACTTCCAAGTCAAGAGGAGAGACCCTTGATCTTTCTACCAAAGATAACCCAAAGGGAATCTCCCTTCCTATTCCACATTCAGCCCCAACAGCCTCAGGCATCCATGCACGCCTAGCTAGATTGCCATTTCTGATGATCTGATTCTGATGATCAGTTAAGCATCCTGTCCTGGAAGAACGTGACTGAGAAGGATCATTAACTTCTGGGTTAGGAATAAGTCTGTAGAGGAGGCTCATCCCTGTGCTGCTCATGGAGTCCTTTTTGGCCTCATTCTCCAGGTGGATGTGTCACCCAGCCAAGGAAAGAGAGCTTGCTGCCTTGGGCCAACAATAACTTTGGGTGGAAGAAGAGTAATTAGACCCTCACTACACTGCCATGACCTAGTAGTTACGCTCTTCCACACCCAGGGAGGAATAAAATAAATCATTATGTTTGAGCTATTTCCACTTATTAAGTCAAATATAGAGGACCATATATTTATCCAAGCAGAGCTGTTTTTCTCCACTGGGAGTGTGTTAGGTATTCTTCATGCTTCCTTCGCTGTATTTTCCTCCCTAACTTGCTAACATTCCACCATAAGTGTGTGTGGTGGGGGCCATTTGAAAGCTATATGGGATACTTAAAGGTTTGCATTTTACTTTGTTAATGTTTTGAATCACTTTCCTTTTTTTATTTACTACCAGTTTATCACAAAGTCTTACTGATTCTTCCAGAGCCTTTCATGTATTTATATAGACACATGAGAGATGATGGGCAGATAAAAGACAGATGGACAGGTATCTTAATGGAGGGCAATTCTGAAAATCCACATTTGTACGCTAGCTGATAAAAGAATATGATAAAAGAAATAAAATGGAATCTTGCTATCTACAAGTTGGCACACTAATCAAATATCATCTTAATCATAAAATGTAATTTTTCACTAAAATAGCTTAGGATACTAATTAAGATGATTTACACTTCTGTTTCTATAGCTCAGCATGGAGACAATCTATGGTAGAGTTGTTGGTGGCTTTGCAACCCATCTAATGCATTACAAGCAAGTTGCTATTTTATGGATGATGGCCCATAAACAGACTTGCTAACTAACACATGAATTTTAAAGTCAATAAAATATAACTCATGGGGTCAGGATGACAACTTTGGACAATAAATGGATGTTGACATAAGATAGGAGACATCAAACTTTGTAAAAACAGGAGCTTGCCACAAATATCTCAGAAAGTTGTATGTGGAGATGTTCTTTTTTTTAAATTTTAAAACAATTACAAGTTCTACTTAAATTGGTCAAGTCTCTATGTATATAATTTGTGATAGAAGTATATTTGACTTCTATGGACTTTGAATCCATCAGTAACAAAAGACTGTAACTTTACCAATATTAGTATACAATGGACGTTTTAGTTGGATCACACACACACACACACACACAAAATCTAGATGGGAATGGTTGTATCTAAGTATTATATATTTCACAAAAGTTAGCCAGCTACTTAGGAACTAGAATTTATATCATTTCTGTTTTAGAAAGGGAACAAATTTCCCAATGGACCCTGTTTATTTCTGGGCCTGAGGTAAAGCAAGGAACGGAGGACAATTCTGAAAACCCACAACTCTTGTGTCACTCATGCTCATGTTTCTGCGGCCACACAAGTTCCCTATAATTGTAATGGTGCTAGGAATACTTGGGGATTATGATTTCCTATCATTGCAGGAGCTGGAGAGGGGTTAGCCTGACATATGGTGAGACTCGGAGCCAAGCCACCGTGCTGAGGCAACATTCACAGGATCCTGCCGCTTTCAGTGCCTTGGGAGTCCTGGGTCAAATGGTGCATAATTGACACTCTGAACCCAAACTGTACAGTCACAAAAATAGTGTCACGCTAGTTTTTTTGTGTATTTAGGACCAGCACCACACCCTCCAGTATCCAAAGACCTCTTTCACAAATAACCCAGCAAAAATGGGATGCCTCATTTTTAGCTTTAGTTATTTTTCCTTCTTGTTTGCAAATTTTACTGATTTTTTTTCCTCACAGGCTTCCTACATTTCACAAGTTTCTCTCTGTCCTCTGCAGTGCTCAGGCCAGACCCCATTATGATTGTGCTCCATGTATGACCCACAGCCCTGCCACCTAACACGATAAGGGTTCCAGACATCATCACCACTGCCAGGGAGTTACTAAAGCCTCTGGTTGTCTGAAGACTCGGGTGCTTAGGAACTTAGCTTTTCGAGAGCTCAGGGGATGCTGAAATGTCAGATGTGAACAGCTGGGTGACAGTACCAAGCCAACCGTAATGACCATTAGTGATCTTATCACAATTAGTGATCTTATCACAATTAGTGATCTTATCACCAGCTTCCTTGTCTGAGGAAGTACGAGGAGTGAAAAAGAAAATTAAGTTTTGCACTTACCTGGACTGGAAACCGTTTTAGAGAAGGATAAAAGTAGGCATGCTTGTAAAGAAAATAGCGTGGCCGGTACTTAAAGACCTGCATAAATAAAACAAAGGTTATGATCACATTTAGTGCACAATTATATTAGAATAAATGTAGGCTAGAGAAATTTTCTAAAATTACTTACCCCATTTTCCTCAGAATCTTCAGCTTTGACTCTGCGATGGAAATTTTTCATCTGTCCAAAAGAACATTTTATTGTTACAGACCCTGTTTACATAAAAAAATGTAACTACCAAAAATAAAGGTTTTTCCACAATGAACTTACTGAGAAAGCACAAGCCATTCCCAAAATGCTGAGCAAAACTAAAGCAGTCTTCATTTTGCAATTATTTCTGCAATCCAAGAAGGGATACAGTTAGCAGATATGAAAACATAGTGCATGGCTCATTTGCTCATAAAGAATTCAGTTGGTCTTATTTTGTCTCTCATTTAAACTAATTATAAGTGAATTTCCAGTTGGCACAAGTGAGGACCTGTGTTTGACCCCCAGCTTTGAAAAAGTCTCTTTATTTTTTCAAGTCCTGCCACTTGTATTGTAGGTGTGTCTGAAGAGCTCTGAGCTCCATATTTGATTCACACATTTTTTCTGTGACTTGTTAGTGGAGGATCATTGGATCCCTGCATCAGGCTCTGAATCCTCCCGATACTTCACACGGGGTGAAGAAATCTCCAAAGACACTGACAGGGGAGTGTCAGCCACACCAGCCCGTGGGCATGTCAGTGCATCTACGTGTCCTGTTCAGTTGCTGATAGTTAAAAATCAAGCAAAGCTCAAATGTGTTGAGATGGTTCATTTACCCAGTGGACTGCAAGGAGTTTCCAACTTCTGTGCATAGATTTTTGAACTAAGAGTTTATTCTTAAAATAGACAGTAGGGGCCCTTTCCCTAAGAATACTTCAGAGTTGGTTTGGGACCTGCAAGAGAGAGGGAAGGGTGGAAGATGGAGGAAGGGAGGGAGGGAGGGAGGGAAGGAGGAAGGAGGGAGGGTAGAGAGGGAGGGGGAGAGAGGAAGAGAAAGGGGAAGAGAGACAGAGAAAGACAGAGACAGAGAGACAGACAGAGAGACACAGAGAAAGGAAGTTAGGGAGGGGAGAAGAAAAAGGGAAGAAATGAGAAAGGAGGGAAACAACCCATAACATATGAAATGCTACTCTTGTGAGAAACAGCACTCAAGAGTCTCATCTAGAGGTACAGGACGAATCTCCTCGGATCAGGTTTCCCCAGCTCCATTTCAGCTTTGCATCTCTTAGTGCGGAGCTCTGCGTAGGTGTAGATGTTCTACAGAGCAAAGATGCGGCTGCCGGGGGTGGGTAGTCCTGGGCAATCCTAGGTTCGCAGCAACAGCTCTCCACTTCCACACAACTTCATCATCAAGAGAAGCAGACAGCGAAGTGTTACCCTGAAATTCTGTTTTAAAACTCTGTCCTCTAGAGGTTGAACAAACTTCCCTGGAATCCTAACACCTGTTCACTCACAGCTGATGGGAATTGCTCAGACACGGTGACAATTTGGTGATACAGCAGGAATGGCAATTTCTCTAAATGCATTTTGTAATGAAATATTTAAAATGTATAAAACTCATGTCATGTATTGCACTCTGTGGGGATTTTTTTTTATTTTACATCATCATTAGCATTTACTACAGCTTTACCGAGTATTAGATACTAAATAACCAGTATGCAGAGTAAGGCTCCAGGCACACTGCTGGTGTGGTAATTTTGATTGGATGTGTACATATTGCTTTCATCTTGTATCTTGGAATTATTCATATTTGTTTGTGTTCAAACAAAAGAGGGAGGAAGGGAGCAGGAGAGAGAGAGAGAGAGAGAGAGAGAGAGAGAGAGAGAGAGAGAGAGAAGACAGTGAGACAGAGAGACACAGAGAGAGACAGAGAGACATACACAGAGATACTTTAACAAATTCAGAGGAACAAAGGGGTTTAGCCCCTGAACATGGACCACCTGTTTAAGAAAACTGATGAGACCCTCCAGGTGGTACACTTAGGGGGTGGATGCAGGAGAATCAGGAGTTCAAGGACATCCTTGGCTACATAGGAAATTCAAAGTAAGTCTGAGCTTTATGAGATCCTGTATTAAAAAATAAAACAAAAACAATAGCAATGAAGAAAGAATAGAAGAAGAGGAAGGAGAAGGAAGATGAGGAGGAGAAGGAACTTTGCTTTATAGCCTCATGAAAATGTGATATTCATTATATTCAAAGAACTTAAAACTTAAATGGAAGGAACTGTAGATAGAGCTGTGATAAGAAAAATTTCTCACATGAAACCATGACCTAACCAGAATGAAAGCATGGCAAAAATGATAATATTTTCTATATAAAAACAAGTGAAACATTAATACCTCAACTGGCTGCCCATGTTAATCTTATCTTATTTACTTTTTGATTCACCAAACAGTAGAGTCTTCTGCAGTGGCCGCTGCTGACTTGGACAACTCAAACACTCTAAACAATTGTGTTATAATTCCGTATAAGGTAGCAAAATCACTTACTTCTCTGTAGTGTACATTTCCATACTGGTTTTAGACGTATAAGATATGAACACTTTAAAATTCAATACAGAATATATTGAAAAGATATTGTGTATTATTGAAGTACAGTTTAGGTATAACTTATGGAAAATGCATATATCTAGTCAGTTTACAAATGCAAATACTACTGCAGTTAGACTGCCCTGAATTTATCAGCATGAGAAAGACAGTTGCCTAGCAGATGTAGAAACAGAGAGGAAGATGCAGCATTTTTCTAACTCACGTTCCCAATCTGAACAGTTTACTTGCTTGCTCAGGTTAAGAAGCCTGGAAAGAAAGCTAAATTCAGAGGTCCCATTTCATAGTAAACAAAAGTTCGATCAGAGCCATTGTGCACAATGCAATAAGACCCACATTTCAATAGAATAATTCCAAGCCCAATCCACACACAGGAGCCTGAGATGCCCGGCTGTGAAGCAAGGGTGTTCGTTGGTTGACTTACCCTTTGGCAGTCCTCGCTGGAGTGAGTGAGTGGCACGGATTGTTCCCTCTGCTGCCACTCACTCATTCACTTGCTCTTGCTGCCTATAAACCTCCTCTGCCTCTCAGCAGCCAATCACAGCCATGGTCAGCGTGATGTCAGGCTCACCAGAAAACCCCAGACTTCAACACGTTTTCAAGATTCGGGCTCAGTTGAATAAACATGAAAGGCGGGTCTAGTGCCAAGAAGTTTGCACTGTGGGATTTAATTGAAGGGTTAGCAGAAGATGGCAGTCAGAGTTCTGAAGATATGTAATAATATGCTGGATTTCAAATAAAATAAACAGCAAAAGGCTTAAACATTTAAACTTTCACAATGATACAAGTTTCCACTATGTGGAAAGAAAGGGAAGCCGGCTATTGCACACAGCACTGCATTGGTTTAAAAGCACTAAATAAAGGGAATGAGTTGATGCCCAGTGATATCTCAATACCAATTCTTTTATATTTCTTCCTGAAACATGTTTCAGAGGCTCGTAAGTCAAAATTAATATGATTGAATCAGCCAGACTGCCTAAGGTCTGCTACTGTGAAAGTTACAGCGTTTGAGGCTCAGACCAAGAAGCTGACGCAACCTTTCATAAAACAAAGTGCTTTGCGTTGTCTGGTACTGGGCCCTTTGTTGTGCAAATGGAGCCACCTCGTTACACACTTGGGCTTATTTCTATTTCTTATTCCTATGAACAGAGCTTACTACTACTGCCAAAAAGTAGCTCATGGTTATTGAAATGATTATGGAAAAACAAACCCATGGTATATGGGTTGGCAAGCTTTCTAAGCTTGCAAAGGAAAATCTGGTTCGGTGCTTTGCACACTTCTCTTGACCTGTCACGTTATTCTTCTCATTTGGTGTCCACCTGACAGAAATCAATAAATCCATCATTCCTCAGGTGCCAGTTACTCTGTTAGATTCTTCAGAGCTAAAGAGAAGTATTTTAGCATTTTTTAAATATAGAGCCATAAAAGAGAAGCTGAATAAAGCTCCTTTTATTCCACTCAAGCCCATAAGCTCGGTTGAGCAAAGTCTGAATAATTCAGTTTTCTACCAAACCGAAGTGTTTTATAGGACACAGGAGCTAAACAAGAAAGCCTGGGCCTTGCTTTAAAGTGTTCGCAGCTGTGTGTGGAGAAGAGCATAGGCAGAGAGAGGGCACAGAAACTAAAAGATCCACGGAGTCCAGAGCTGTATGAGGAGGAAAAGCAGCTTAAATTCTGGAAACGGAAATGTTCATGATGCCAAGAACCTGAGACTAGACAGGTCAGAGCTCCAGGGCAAGACCTACTACAATCGCTGACTGAACGAGAAAATGACTTCTAATGACTATACCCATAGATCAGTGCGTCACTCAAACCTCATCAGAGGGTCATTCTTGCGGTAGATGGGAACTAATGCAGAGACCCACAACTGGACAACATGAGGAGAATGAAAGACTTCAGAGTGCTCGCCCTGAGTGGGGTGATTGGACCACACCCCTCTTCTCAAGGCTCAGGAATCTGTGAAGAAGAGGGAATGGAGAGATTGTAAGAGCCAGAGGTTGTGGATGATCTTAAGGAAACATTCTCCAGACACAATGGGGCCAATGCACGTGTAAGCTCACAGAGATGGACCTGTACAAGCTCAAGACAGACAAAATACAAGCACAGAGGAAGGGAGGTGGGCACAAAGTCCCACACACGCCCAGCCAAGAAGCTATTCAGAAATATGAGCTGGTAGGAGAGGGACAATCAGTTATCTTCACTGAAGTGACACTGGGTGTATCAACCACCCTCAGGGCAGGCTCATGCTCAGGAGCAGTTATCCAATGCAAATCAGACCCTATGTTTTTAGTGGCTTCTTTACGAGAGAGAAAGAACGTGAAATTGGGCAGGAAGGGAGAGGAGGACCTAGGAGGAGTTTGGGAATGGAAAAGAATATGATAAAACATACTGTGTCCATTTCTCAATGAATGAACAAAATAAAAAAACTGACAATACAGTAGGGTTCTAATGTGAGAGCGGAAACTTCCTGAGTTATCATGAGGAAAAGGTAATCGAAATGGAAAGGGGGGCAAGGGGAGAGGGTCGGGCAATGAGAGGATTGCTCCATCAGGCACTAGGGCCTGGGTTTGAATCCACAGCACCCACACTGAGAACTACACTTGGCTGCATGTCCCTGTAACCCCAGTATTGGGGGGCGGAGACATACAGATGCTGGGCACTCACTGGCCATCAACCTCGCAAGTGGCTGCTGCTTGAATAAAAGGGGTAAACTGAGAGTCAGGAATGGAGCGCTATGTTCGACTCTACTACAATCTTGATTTTATTGTGTGACCACTTGGAGGTTAAAAACGAAGACGTTTTCACCAAAGCTCTTTAAAATTATCAGCTAGTATATGCCTCTATCACCCATAAAGTATCTGGCCAAACAATTGCACATAAATCTGGTCAAGTCTTGGTACCTACCAGGCTAGAGGAAATGTAATTATAGACAAATACATGAAATGGCACCATCGGGATGCGCTCAGCAACATCCAGAATATAGGAAATGCTGTTACACACTCTACCTGCTTCCTTCAGTAAAGTAGCAGGAAACAGAAATTAGAAAGAAGGGAACAAGATAGACCAAAAATACTTTGGGGGTCTGGAAAGATGGCTCGGCAGTTAAGATGCATGCACGTACGTGCACACACGCAGAGAGAGAGAGAGAGAGAGAGAGAGAGAGAGAGAGAGAGAGAGAGAGAGAGAGAGAGAACAATTAATTAAAAAATAATTCAGAGTTAGGGATATGACTCGTTAAGCAAAGCGTTTGTTGTGTAAGCGTGAGAACCCGAGTTCAGATCCCCAGTGCCCATGTCTATAACCTCGGTGCTCCTACGGTGAGTTTGAAGGTAGAGAATCTCCTGGAAGCTTGTAAGACAGCTGGCATGGTCTACTCATGGTGGACACAAGACATTGCCTCAAAGATAAAAGGCAAAGAACACTCAAGGTTGTTCTTGACCACCACACATGGGCTGTGGCACAAATGTGGCTGAGCACACACACACACACACACACACACACACACACACAATTTTTTTCTTTTATTGAAAATAGATTTTTTTCCATACAGTGTGTTCTGATTACAGTTTCCCTTCTATCAATTCCTCTAAGCTTCTCCCCACATCCCCTCCTGTCTGGATCCACATCCTTTTTGTCTCTTGTTAGAAAACAAACATCTAAAGAATAAAATAAATCAGATACAGTGAAAACAGCAAACTGGAATAAGGCAAAAACAAACAAACAGAGGAAAAGGAGCCAAAGGAAAAGCACAAAAAAGATGCAGAGACACACACATGTGTACACACAGAAATCCCATAAAAAGCACAAAATTGGAAGTCATAATATATACTCAAAGGACCTGTGAGGTTAAAAAAATAAAATAAAATAAAAAGGTAAGGCCCTGACAAAACATTAGGAGACAAAGAACTCCAAAGACATCACTGAGTTCTTTTTGTTGACCCTTTACTGCTGGGCAAGGGGCCTACCCTCAAGGGTGGTTTGTATCCCCAGTGAGACTGTTGGGGAGCACTGGTTTGTGTTGGCTCATGGTTATCAATTGGAGATAGTTTCTGGGTTAGGGGTGGGGGCTTGTGTCTACTCCTGTCAGCACTTGGATCCCATCTGGCACAAAACTTGCACATGTCCCATAATCCAGAAACAACAGACTCCAAGCTTATACCCAATGAAAACTCTCGCTAAAACCACCATGTTCTCATAATACTGTGTCCTTCTGGGGCGGTGGTGGTGGGCCTATGCCTCCATGCCATCTGTTTCTTGTTGCTGTGCTCTGGAGGAAGAGGGCTGCCTCTATTTCAGTTGCTTTATGTGGAGACCGAAAAACCACATCTATGGCTATTTACATGAGACTGGAAGTTCTCATAGAATTTGTCATCAGTCGAGCATTAGTGAGACACACCAACTGACTCTATTCTTGTAAAATGGGGGGGGGGACTTGGCGGCTAACACATAATGCTATGTGTGGATGGTAGACCCAAGGGCAGAGTATCTGTGGCGCATTCTTGATGCAGTTCCTGTCTAAAAAGTAAACTCCTGAACTTTTCTCTGCCCTTCCAAATTCAAACTATACAGGAATGAACAAAGTTGACATCTGTTTGATCTATTTACAGCGTTCCTGCGTACCTGTACCCTACCATGCCATCAATTCCTCCCTATTGGCTCTTTTTCATTGCCATTTAGATTTTAAGGCTCTTTCATAAAAGAAACTACAAACCTTCTCCCCAATATACATCCCTACCTAGCTCTTCCTATATGGCTTTCTCTTCAGGTTTCTTAAGAGTTACCAACATCTGCTATGGCGGTTTGAATAACGGTTCCCAGTTGATGGTGCTGTTTGGAGAGGGTTAGGAGGTGTGGCCTTCCTGGAGGAGGTGCGTCACGCGGGTCAGGTTTACTATTACAGTGTCGTCAATCTGTTTCCAGTTTGCTCTCTCCACGTCTTACTTGCAGCTGAGGATGGGAGGTCTCAGCTTCCAGCTCTGGCCACCACGCCTGCTGCTCGTGCCTCACTTCCATAAGATGGACTCTTATCCCTCCGGAACCAGCGTTCAAAATAAACTCTTTCTTCCATAAGTTCCCTGTAGTCACAGTGCCTTATCACAGCCACGGAAAAGTGACTAATGCAGCTGCTGAGTCAATCTCTTTCTCATCTGCTCACCTTTCAGCCTCCTCAAGGCAGCCTTTGCCTCCCCAGCTCTGGGAACCTGGGTGCACAAGGCCACTGATAACATCTTTAACCATTGTGTCTTGCCTGTACATTGGAATGAACACTTTCTGCCACATTCTTACGTGGTTTCTACGGTCACCATTTCTCCTCTTTCCAAACCCACGGCACTGTACTCAGTTCTCTCCCTCCCTTCTGCCCACCATTCCCAAGCTTCTCCTCTCTGCCACTGTTGTTGGTTGCTTTTGCTCTTTTGTGTGGGTCTACCATCCAGCTCCCAAATAAATCACACATGAAGGCTAGTCTTAATTGTAAATGACCGGCCTTAGCTTGGCTTGTTTCTAGCTTAATTTAAATTATCCCATTTATCTTTTGCCTCCAGGCTTTTCCATTTCTATTCCTGTATACCTTTCTTTGTTTCTTACTCTATGGCTTGCTTTGTAGCTGGGTGGCTGGGTCCTGATGTCTTCCTCCTTCTCTGGCTCCTTCTTTCTCTCCTCCCAGATTTCTCCTTCTATTAATTCTCTCTGTCTGCCAGCCCTGCCTATCCTTTCTCCTGCCTTGCTATTGGCCATTCAGTTCTTTATTAGACCAGCAGGTGTTTTAGATAGTCAAAGTAACACAGCTCCACAGAGTTAAACAAATGCAACATAAACAAAAATAACACACCTTAAAATAATATTCCCCAACATGCCACACTGTCTTTCCCTGATGTTTATATTTGTGCACTTTGGAGAGATTCTGTGTCCGTCTTCTCTTTCCATTCTTTAATGTCTCAGATGATCTACACCTTCAGCTCCACATCTATTATTTAATACAGACATTTCTCCTTTGCTCCAATACCATCCTTCAAGATGACCATGAATAGCACTACCTCGAAGGTTTAACTGACTTTTCTTCTGCATTGTTTTGCCCAGCTCCTCAAGACAGAAATCCAGATGGCTTCCTTATCATCATTTGCCTGGATCTATTCCTCCTGCATCAATTCGGGGCTGTCCCTCCATCAATGCAAACCTTGCTGCTATCCATACTGCCCCTGCTGTCTTACTTGAGATATTATGGCCTGAACTGGCCTGACACAGGACTTCTCACTGTTTTCCACGCAATCTACTTTTCACACGATAGCCTACATGAACTTTCTAAAACCCTGAGAAGTTTAAAGCCTCTGTGTAAAGTATCCTACCACTCCAGTGCTGGCAAGACAGAAGTTTGACATTTCAGAGTTGTGTAGTCACCTGGTTCTGGTGCACAATTCTCTCCAATTCCTCCATATACAGTTCCCTCCCTTAAACTAAGTTTGGTCATACTCAATCACTCCCATTCATTCCCTGAACTGGGAATCATTTTCTTAAGACTGCACAGGTTTCCTTTGTCTGACTTCCCTGCCATTCAGTTCTGAAGTCCTGCCCTGCAGGAAGGAAGCCTGTCCTGGCTGCATTGAGATACCTCTGTATATCTCCAAGCACCCCATGATAGCTCTGATCTCTCTCTACTGTCGCTATTTGCTTATTTCATTCCCTCTAAGTAGATTATGAGTTGCTAAGAACAGGGATGGAATCTTATCATTCAGTCTTCAGCCTGACACACTCAATAAATCTTGAAATAATGCCCAACAGTGCATATGAGAGACTATCATAGTGTTCTCAACCACTTTTTCAGTATTGTTTTACTAGAGACTAAAATTTAATTAATTGAAAGTTTCCCTGAGGAGAAGTTAAATACTAAGGATCAGATCATCTGCGATAGGGCTGGACTTCAGAAGGCCTTGACCATTGTAATATCTGAGATGCTTTTGTCCCTCTGAGAGCCAAGTTTGTCTCTGATGGAGCAACGTCAGAAGGTCTGTTGATGTTGCTTTTGGTTGTAAGAGATTGAACAAGGAGTTCAGGGTTCATCTGCTGCAATAATTCCACCTCATTATCCACAGTTGCTTTTCATAGTTTCAGTTGCACTCAATCAGAGTCTGTAAGGACGAACTGGAAATCCCAGAAACACACAATCCGTAAGCTTCTGGTGGCACACCATTCTGTGTGGCATGATGAAATCTCACACCGGCTCCTTCCTTCAAGATATGGATTATCGTTGTATCCACAGTATTCATATTATTTATGTTCCTGCCTGTTAGTCACTTAGAATTATCTCTATCATGAGATTCACTTTTCTACACTACTCAGCTTGTGTTAAACAAGCTAAAATGAAGCAGCAGCCTAATGCTAGGTCACAATGCCTTTGTCATTTATCTTAATCTTATTGTGTAGGCATTGTATTAGTGACCATCATCACAAGAAGGATGGAGACCATAGTAAGACAGTCTGAGGAGGAAAGAGTAAGAGAAAAAGGAAAGACCATGCCCCATAATTTTTACCACAGCATGTCGTTATGATTGTTCTATTTTTGATTTATTACTCTGTATAGTGTATGAACTAGACTTTATCAGAGATAAGTAATAGAAGACACCACAGTATCAAAAGATTTCACTATTACCCATGAGTTCAGACAACACTAAGGGTCTTGAAGCACATTTGCCGAGGCTAAGGGGAGATGTCCGTGTTTGCAAATCTAGATGCTGGAATGAGTCTGGTGTTTAAAGCTTCTCAGAATTTCTTCAAAGTAGGTTTGATATTGGTAGCCATTATAGGAACAGTTTGTGGCCAAAGAGATTGAAGATTTATCTAAACAAGTTTATTAAGATTTAGCCCCTATAGCTAGAGTTTTCCTGCCTGGCCCACAGTCAGGACAAATCTCTATCACCCGCCAGTCCCACAGCCACTCAGACCCAACCAAGTAAACACAGAGACTTATATTGCTTACAAACTGTATGGCCGTGGAAGGCTTCTTGCTAACTGTTCTTATATCTTAAATTAATCCATTTCTATAAATCTATACCTTGCCACGTGGCTTGTGGCTTACCAGCATCTTCACATGCTGCTTGTCACGGCAGCGGCTGGCAGTGTCTCCTTCCACCTTCCTGTTCTCTCAATTCTCCTCTCTGTTAGTCCCGCCTATACTTCCTGCCTGGCCACTGGCCAATCAGTGTTTTATTTATTGACCAATCAGAGCAACAGATTAGACATACAGACCATCCCACAGCAGCCCACCTTTGCCTACCAGATGTTTTATGGGGGTGTATCTTCTTCAGTTTGTGCTGCTCTAGAGGAATACCATAAACTATCCTCTGTTTCTCTTGACTGTGGAGGTTGGAAGGCTGATGGCAAGGAGTCTGTTGATCTGATGTCAGGAAGGAGGTCCTCTGTGGTTTATAGATTGCTTTTGTATCATGTCTTCATATAGTAGAGGGAGGTGGTTTTTATGTCTCTTCCTCTTTTTGTAAGCTCATCAATGCTATCGTAAAGGATCCCATTTTCGTCACCTATTCTAATGTCAACTGTCTTCTAAGAACTCGCTACCAAATGCTATCATGTTGGGGATTAGAGTTTCAATATAGGAGTTTTGAAGGGGACACATTCAGTTCATGGCCACAGGCTTACTTTTAACTCTCAAGCCTAACCTGTAGATTCTGTTCTATTTCTTTCTTCTTTTTTAACACCGTACCAGAAGATAGTATCTTTCTTTTCACTCTTTTGTAAATGGTCTGGTTGGTAATTTGTTTCTACAGCCTGAATTCTCAAGACTAAAATTGACAAATCTAATCATGATTTAGCCACTAATAAGTGTGTTGCTTGGAATTACTTTTCTTTGAAACCTTTCTTTAAAAAATAAATAAGCATCCTGGAAGCTTTAAATATTTTTCAAGAAATGTCATCATTTACTGCAAAGCTAAAGAAGTTGTACTTTAGAACTAGATAATTTCAGGCCCTAATTCTCATTCACTTATTACTTCAATATGTATTTATTGTTTCCAATACACCATTACATTATTTGTTGTAGCATGAATCTTAAAAGTTCTTATTAATAAAATCAAACCTGAGCCAGGTATTGGGGTGAACACTGGAAGATCAGAGAGACAGAACAAACCACAGCTACCTCACCTTGCTTGGATCCTCAGCTGGTCTTGTTTCCTCAGACTGGAAGCCTCTGGGTCTTCATCCACAGCTAATCTCACCTGGCCAACTTCTCAGCTGGTCTTGTTTCCTCAGACTGGAGGCCTCTGGGTTTTCATCCAGAATGGGTCTCAGCTGAACTGTGCTGCTAGAAGCCTGAAAGCTTAACCAGGCCAAATGCTTCTCCAGGCCAAATGCCTCTAGTTTCTGGTCCTCATGCCTTATATACCTTTCTGCTTTCTACCACTACTCCCTGGGATTAAAGGCTGGCTTTCTGGGATTAAAGGCGTGTGTCACCATGCCTGGCCATTTCCAATGTGGCCTTGAACTCACAGAGATCCAGAGGGATTTCTGTCTCTGGAATGCTAGGATTAAAGGCGTGTGCTACCACTGCCTAACCTCTGTTTAATATTGTGGCTGTTCCGTCTTTGACCCCAGATAAGTTTATTAAGGTACAAAATATTTTGGGGAACACAATACCACCACAATTTGTTCTAAATGCTCGGAATAATCGTGACAGAATCTCCTTCATATACTTTAGTTGGGGGAGGCCAATGACAAATGCAATACATAAGCAAATCTGTCACATTAGCGCATCATGAGTATAAAGTAGAAAAAAAAAAGAAAGTGTATACGATGATTAAGGAGGGAGTAGAAGAGTCATCTATAGGCCTTGTACTGAATCTAAATTTCAGTAAGAACATATGTAATTCTCTGAACTTTGGTTTCACTCACTTCCCTCAGAATATGTTATGTCATTAAAAGCATTATTAATCTTAAGCATTGAAGAAAAAACTGAAAAACGGACATCCTAGTTAGCTTCAACTGTCAACTTGATGTGACCTAGAATCACCTGAGAAGGGGGTTGCATGTGAGGAATTTCCCAGACCAGATTGGCCTGTGGCTTATCTATAATGTGTTGTCTTGATTGTCAATGGATGCAGGACAGCCCGGCCCACTGTGGGCAGCGCCATTCCCTAGGCAGGTGGTCCTAGGCAGTATAAGAAAGTGAGCTAAGCAGGAGTGGGTGAGCCAGCAGGCAGCCACCCTCCAGGTTTCCGGCTTCCACTTCCTGGTTGAGTTTCCTCCCTCAATAACTGACATAACTTGTAAGATGAAGAGAAGCCCCCCCCTTTTCAGCTGCTTTTGGCCAGAGTGTTTCATCACAGCAACAGGAAGAAAACTAGGAGAATATATTTTTATTGTTTTATGGCTGAATAGAATTCTATTCTGTATGTGTACTACATTTTCATTATGCACTCATCAGTTGATGATGTTTACGCTTATCCTATTTCCTAGCTATTATGAATAGAGCTGTAATCGACTTGAACGTGCAGGTTCCCTTGTAGGATGTAGTTATTTAGGAATAAGCACAGGAGTGGTGTAGCTGGATCTTAAGGAAGTTCTATTTCAGCTTTTTGAGACACCTCCATACTGATTCCACAGTGACTGTACCAGTCTACACCCCCACCCACAGTGACACAGGGGTCCGTTTTGCCCACAGCCTCACTAGTGTGTGTTATCATTGGATGGATGATTTTGATCATTGCCATTCTGATTGTGGTGAGAGAGAATCTCAAAGCAGTTTTTCTTTGCATTTTCCTAATGGTTAATGATGTTGAACACTTTTAAGTGTTTACTAGCTATTAATATGTCTTTTTCAAAGAATTCCAGATTTAATCTCAAGACCAATTTTTTTGTGCATTAAAGTTACCAAGAAATTTGTATCCCACTTTCTTGTTTAGACAACAGACTGTCTTTTATTATGAGACACAGGCTAAGAAACATGCAGTGCATTTAGTGGCACACTCAGACAATCTAGCCTTCTAGAAAACTATGGATTTCTTCCTTGTCCTATACCTGTCCCAGTTTAAGGAAAATTTTAAAAAATAACCTTTCTGAAGGATAATACTGGTCTACTCCTGATGG
The DNA here is from genome assembly GCA_902168325.1 of Peromyscus nudipes. Taxonomy (NCBI): domain Eukaryota; kingdom Metazoa; phylum Chordata; class Mammalia; order Rodentia; family Cricetidae; genus Peromyscus; species Peromyscus nudipes. Next base: position 44,796 of record CABHPH010128275.1, read on the forward strand.
GATAATTTCCTTTCTTTTTCTTTTTCTTTTTGTTTAAACTTGTATCTGGATTTATTTTATGCTGAATTTAATTCCCGTACCATAAGGTTTTGTTTCTTCAGTTTCTTCTGGGATGTCTTTTTCTTCTGCACAACCTCCTCTTCTGACTTTGGAACAATTTGTTCCTTTTCAGTGAGGAGCATCTCGATGTGGTAGGGGGAGCTCATGTACAGGTTAATCCAGCCACAAGCTCTGTAAGTCCGTCGGCACATCTAAGCTGCTTTGTTCACCTGGACGTGTTCAATGACTGGAGAATCTGCATCTAAACCCTTCAGTTCAGCATCACTGTCTGCATTTTTAAACGTGTGCAGCAAAAATTCATCCCTCTTTTTTTGACCACCAATCATGTGTCCAGCCCCACTGTTTGGCCTGGGCGCACCTATGGACTCCACCATTATACCTCCAGAAAGACACACATTGCTTCTTTAAAGTGACATCTCTCAGATATTTGGTGGCTTTTCGGATATGCGTACCCTTGATGGCCTGGGCAGTTTCACCGGTGTTCTTAAAGTGAACCCGAAGATTTGAACCTCTTGATTTGCATGATTTTGTAGGGTTTTCTGGGTCAAGAGAGTAGCTAACCATCTTCACAGGTCACCCTTAAACCACTCACAGGAAGAGTGGGATAATTTTCTTTGACCTTCTGTATTTTCAGTAAGAAACAAATTCTTAATTATCCAAGAGAGTTTCACACTGTTACTTGATTATTCGATCACTTTGTGATTGGCCTGGAGGTTCCATGACTGTCCAGTTTGTTTTGTTAAAAGACCTAATGTCCTTGTGTTGGGTCAGCACATTCTTTGGTGAGTAAGAAATCTGTTCTCAGAAATTCTCTCAGGGATTCCACAATAGACAAACACAGACTTCAGTTACTAGAGGGGTTGTATTTTGGGTGTTTCCTAGGTTTCTCACTGCCTGGGCCTTCTGCAGCAACCCGCAATAATAACAGTTTGTGACTCCACAACAAGTAAGTCATGGTCAGGCTTTACTTATGGTGGTGTGGTAATGCTGTGTGATAGAGCTCACTCTGTTGTAATGGTAAAAGTTACAGCGTTGATGAAACATGTGAAGTCAGCCGGCTACGTAGTCGACACTTATTAGGGACTACATTGGTATATCCGGCTTAAAATTGCAGAGTATGATTGTCAGGGATACCCCTGACCCAGGGTATTCCAAGAAACTCCTACATCTTAAGAGAGCCCTCTCTTCCCATGGGGCTCATGTTCCTGTCATGATTCTTCTGTTATTTGGGCTTTCATTAAATTGTCCTGTGTAAATTTTTTCTTGCTTTATGGGTTTTATTTCTTTTGGCATAATCTAATTTTCTCACTATTCTACACACACACACACACACACACACACACACACACACTGAAATGTTTGGTGGCTGACTGAATGACTAATTTCTTGTAGTATCTATCCCTACTGATATGTATGAGGCCTTCTGATTAAATCAGAATATGAGCTAATAACATAGGTCTGTCTATGCCCCACACCAAAGACAAAAATATCAATTATTTAGATTGAAGCTTAAATACCGAAAAAATACGTTAAAATCGTTATCTATATCTCTGTTCTCTAGGCACTTCCGCATTCAAAGTCAAGGGGCAAAGCGGCACATCTCTGCTCAATGGTTGCTAGTTCATTTTAATAGTTGTAATGAGGTCATGTGGAATAAAGTAATGACGACTTAAATCACAGACTAACGTCAAAAATGAGACAGGCTGAGCAGGGACCTTGACACCTCTGGAAAACTTGAACTTTTGTCACTTTAAGGCCGGTGCTGTCAAATGCACTACAATGCCTGCTTTGACCTGATACCTGGCAAGTCTCTGTTTGGGGAGAATAACAACCTCTGTTATATATATAATTAAAATATCTAAAAATGTGGCTACAGTAAATCTTTGAGAGATTATACGTTTTGTAATAGTTGATCTAAACAGGCCAAATTCAGTTTTCCACATTGTAAGAGTGATAATCCAATGATGGATTGTTAGACTAAACAACCCATTAAAATGTCATGATACTTGACCTAATTCTACAAAGTCATAAAACAATTAAAACACACGGACGACCTTATTTTTTTTCAATCTGATGAGTTGGCACTGGGAAACGATGCCCTCCCTTGGTCTTGTGGCTTTGCATCAAGGGTGGGGGTCAAGAGATCTGCCTTCAATTTCAGGCTGTTTCAAAACCAGAGCCAAGTGCTCCTTGTAATTATGTGTTCCTGTAATAGCTCAAACTCTGCTCCGTGTTCATGTTCCTGCTTTCCCAAGGTAAACGGGAAGAGTCCTGGCTTCTGTTGGTGCCGTTGTATCAAACAGTGAGAAGCCACAGGCCATGAGAAGCCAGAACTGGTCTCTGTGGTAGAAGGAGTGCTGACCACCATGAGAGAGAAGTTTCCTATGGATTTGCATGTTTTAAAATTGGAAGCAGATTCTATGAAGCATCCAAGAGGAGACTTACAAAGGAATGGGTCATCTGAGAAAAACCAAACCTGAAGGACCCCACTGAAGCCAACCAAGTGCATTAAATGAGGCAATAGATCGCATTCCAGCTCAGGGCCCCTGGGGAAGCGTGTTACACGCACAACACCAGACAAAGCTGAGGTAGTGGTGGGAAGCACAGGTGTGGCACAGCCAGGTGAATTTACTGGGGAAACTACACCATCCCTGTATCTAACCACGGAGACAGGCAGAGCAGATTCAAAGCTTGACCAAGCACTGAGGAGAGGGGGAAATGCTTTGTTGATTTCTTAAGACAGAACTCTAATTTTGAGAAGAAGGTGGGTAATTTATTTCACAATCCAGAGAAAGGTCACAGTTTTCTGGCACAGTCTTGCTAAAGTATCCCACATCGTGTCTTCGTTTTCATCAAGTTCCTTTTCCTTACAACCCATGTAATTGTTCTATTTCATATAGAACTGGGTTTACTATTGGCTAGTTTTTTCAATTAGCATTCATTTTATAATAAGTAAAATAGACATTTTAAGGACTTATGCAGTAATCTACATAGGTCAGGGCATTATCGTATCCTTTGTGAGTCCCATATCACAAACAGTGTCTTTTCATAACTACTTCATCGTGACAGAAAGACTCACCATTGTGCTGTGAATCCTTCATCCCACCGGTCTACTCATCCCTGAAAGAGACACCTCCAGCTGGCAAGGTCATCCATCATCACTCACACAACTCTTAATTACTCTTAGCAGAACAATGAAGCCTATTGACAGTCTTGTAAATCATGTGTGTGTGTGTTTTAGATACCAGAATAATATGGATTTTAGTGATATCTTAAGAACAGTGAGAGATGCCATTCTCAGAAGTAGAGTGAGCAATAGTATTATTCTTTGAGAACACAGACCGTCCTGGACAGAGCAACCAGAGCCTTGGACATTTATGGAAAACATATGTTTCCTGTGTCTTTGAATTTAGTATTCAACAGCAACTACAACAAACACATTGTCTGTGTTTAGGTGGATCCAGTCCAAACAGTCATAACTAAAGCTCCTCTGTGAAACTAAGTTCTTTGATATTAAGAGAAGACGCTTGAAAGAAAAAATGATTATTCATATGTGGATTGTTTCACATTGACCCATACTTCAAGCTGTATCGTCAGAAATGCATTGTCTCTACTGAATTTTTATACAACTGAACCAATACATGCACCTTATGAATCTGGTTCCATTCTCTAGTTTTCTTTGGGTCTTGTTTCTTTGTATGACTAATAAGTTTCTCTAGATATTAGAAGCTGTTTAGGAAAAACTATAGATTTTCTGCTGTCACTATATTCCCCCAAGAGGAGTGTCTTAGTTAGATTTCTATATATGATAAAACATTGTGATTCAAAACAACCTGGGGTGGAAAGGGTTTATTTCATCTTACAACTTTTAGGGTTACACTCTAACACTAAAGGAAGCCAGGGCAGCAACTCAAGGCAGGAACCTGGAGGTAGGAACTGAAGCAGAGACAATGGAGGAATTCAGTCCACTGGCTTGCTCAGCCTGCTTTCTTATACAGCTCAGGCCCACCTGCTCAGGGGTGGCACCACCTCCCTTGGGTTGGACCCTCCCACATTAATCATTAATCAAGAAAATTAGCCAACAGATTAGCCAGTAGGCCAATCTTATGAAGATATCTTCTCAATTAAGGGGCCCTCTTCCCAGATGACTCTAGCCTATTTCACATTGACCTAACTAGGACAAGGAGGAAGCAAATAAAACAACCAAATTGACTAGATGAAGAAAGTTCCAGTCTTCTTTTCTTTCAGTACATACATCAGCACCATTCTACAAACAGAAGAAGGTTCAGGGGTGCACAGGGCCATGAAAAGTGAACCTCTAGATCCTACCTCCAGGACTTAGGCTTGTTCGCCCCACTATTAGAAATGTGGCTGTGAGCTAAGACCCTCTGTAAGGTATTCCTGAGGGAATTGCTTCACCCCAAATCATACTGGGACACAAAGACTTAGACCCCTTGCCTAATCAAGGGTATAAGTTCCAGAGCCACTGCTGCTTTAGAGTTCCTGCTGAATTGGTTGCAGCATGTGCTGCAAACTGAGGCAAGGCCCATCTATCTTCTTTCTTCCATTTGCAGGTGCTACCCTAGAAAGCAGTCTCCATATGTCTCCCAAAGAATAGAGCAGAAGGATTGTATGAAAATGCCTTGCATGTGTGCAACTTGCTGGTGGCCATGTCAGAGGAGCAGCAGGAGGCAATTGAAGTTCAAGGTGTCATCCCACCAAGAGGCAACTCCCTGGTGGGTGAATCTCAGATAGGCAAGACTCCAAGACCACAGATCTCAGAATGTCTTTGCTTCTGCTGTACCTTTACATGTTTACTGCTGCCATCTTTCTCTGGTATCTGGCATTGTGTGAATGGGTGTGGGGAGATCCCCACTGCCTGTACTGTAGTGTGTTTATCTCATGGAAACATCCAGTTCTACTGGCCATTTTTACCTGTGGATTATTATGAAGATGATTCCTTTCTAAGCTGTACTGTCTAATTGATAATAATAATGTTAGTTTAAATGGAGTTTTATGATAAAAAATAAAATAAGGAAGTGTCACACAGCTAGAACGCATGAGTTTCTATTGAGGAGCCATATAGATAGTGGCTTAGGTTAATGATTAAGAAAAAATTTGAGTCCCAATGGCCCTTCTATCTTCAATACTTTTAACCTTAATGTTGGGAGATGTGTTTACAGTTTTGGAATGCATCATAGCTGAAACAAAGCTTTAAAAATAACTTAAAGCTAGACTAAGATGTTTTTGTTAAATAGTTTTAAGGTGAAAAAAACCAAGAAGACAATCTAAAGTTTTAGAAAGGCACATAGTTGTGTGAGAAAGGAACTCATTAATGTCAGGGAACAAGAACAAAGCAGCCTGATTTTTATTAGATGATGCACTTTCCTTGCTAGGACTGGTTGGTGATCAAAGGCGATGATTAATTATTTTTGCCCTCAATTTCCTGATATAAAAAGCTATTGATGAGTGGGTATGTACCCTAAAGATTTAAAGTTGAGCTGACTGATGCTTTTTCATATATAAAAGTTTATATTTGTGATTCCTTTAAGATTCCTTATAAGATTACCTTTCAAGATAAGGAATAAAGTGATTGGTCCTTTCTTTGTAACCACAAAATGCAGCCTGCCAGTAAAAGAAGACCCTGCTTGCCTAGACTGTTAATCTATAACCAGTTGCTTGGGTATGAATGTACATGGGTTTTGGGTATAATTTGTTTTTCACCTGTAATACATAAAATGTTTAATTGTGTAAGGGATGTGGAAAACATGCTGCTTTTTTTTACTTGTATTCATTGTAATCATTCACTTGAAAAATAGAATGTAATTACATTGTAATTTTTATATTGCCTGGAAGATTTTGCTGGGGTATATAAGCTATAAGGGAAAGAATAAAGATAGAGTTAGCAGAAAGGAAAAGGAAAACATCAAGAATGAAAGAATTAGAAGAATTAGAATGAAAACATCAAGAGAGACAGAAGGAACATTTCTGAATAGAGATAAGAAAAGAGAATATAGAACTCAGAATGGAGACTATAGAAGAATAAAGAAAAAAACTATCAAGAGAGTGTGTGAGTGTCTTTTTCCCTAACCCCCTCAGAAAAAAAGTCTCAGTATGCCAGCTCTGTGGATTTCCCTTTGATCCCTATGCTGCTGGAGGCTGCCC